>BQKN01062650.1:0-13603 GCA_022839385.1 Asparagus kiusianus
CCCCGCGCTCTCAACACCTGGGCGAATGCCCTCTCCAAGCTCGGCTCAACAAGCTTAAGAATCAACTCAGGGCCCGTTTACACCGGCACTCTAGAGCAACCCAACATTTCCAAGTCGTCGGAGATTATCATGGAAACCGAGACGCCCATGGTGTCCTATTGGTTGGATCTCATTACCCTCTACCTAAGATAGGGCATCTTGCCTGAAGATCCCACCGAAGCCAAGCGTCTGTAAAGGAACTCTTGCCACTATCTCATAATCAACGAGAAGCTCTATAGGACGTCATACTCAGGCAACAATGTTACACCCTACTTACGATGCCTTCGGCCACCAGTGGCCGGCTATATTCTCAACGAGATCCATGAGGGAACATGTGAAAATCATCCTCGCGCAGAAAGTCATCCGCCAATGGTACTACTGGCCCACTATATTGGTCGATTCAAGGTAGCTCATCTCTCAGTGCAAGATGTACTAATTTTTCTCATCCATCATATGAGCAATAACCACCGAACTAACTTCCATCCTAAGTCCCATACCTTTTGCTCAATGGGGATTGGATTTGAGAGGTCCTCTCCCCATAGCTTTAGGACAAAGGAAGTTTCTTATTGTGACAAATAACTACTTCACTAAATGGATTGAAGCTGAACCCTTGGCCAAAATCGGTGAAAGCAACGTCACAAATTTTATATGGAAGTCCATCGTCTGCCACTTTGTTGTGCCCATATCCTTCGTGTCGATGATACTCAATTCGACAACGGAGGCTTCCGAAGCTTTTGTGAATAATACAACTTTCGCCTTAAGTTCTCCTCAGCCGCCCATCCCAAATCCAACGGACTTACAAAGACCACCAACAAGTGCATCCTCCAAATGTTGAAGAAGAAGGCGGACGCGACGGTAGAGAACTGGGTTGAAGAATTGCCTAGTATCCTTTGGTCTTACCGCACTACCCACAAAAACTCAACTGGGGAGACTCCGTTCAAGCTAACCTATGGTGTTGAGGTGGTTACTCCAGTCGAAGTAGGCATGCCAACCATTCGACTATAACATTTCGACGAGGGCATAAACTCGAAAGGACATCAGGTCGGGCTCGATCTCCTGGATGAAATCTGAGAGAAAACCCTCTGGACTCAGGTCATCAATCAATAACGAATCGCCCGGTACTACAACAGCAAGATCCAACCAATGAGGTTCAATGTTGGTGACCTCGTTCTTCATAAAGTCGCATTCGACAGAGACACCAAAAGAGGCAAGCTACCTCCCAACAGGGAGGGCCCATACACAGTTCTTAAGGAGTTGTGAGTAGGCACCTACCGGCTAAGAGCCCCGGATGGAAGAATCCTACAATAACCCTAGAATATTGAGCATCTCAAAAGATATTTTTAATAATATTGTACAAGATCTCATTCATTAAATGAAATCTTGTCAAATCGGACTCTTGTGTCGCACATTGTTATTAAGGCGCGCGCCCCGCACGTGGGGTACTGCGGGCTGGGACAATTGTGTCCCACACTAGAGGCGAGGCGTTGCACGCACATGAGGCGCGCACCTCGTGTGAGCCGCGTGTGCGCCTTGCGTACGCGTCATGTGCGCCTCATGTGCGCTTGACACCTGCATCATGTAATAGACTCTTTCTTCTGATTTTTTAAATAATTTATATATTATATATTTATAACTTATAATAGACTCTTTCTTGCTAGTTGCTAATCCATAGTCCATCTTTTCATATTTAACCTATAAAAAACAGTAATTAGTAATTTAGTATACTTGTTTGTTAATTGTAACTTTCTTCTCTAATTAGCATGCTAACTAGAATATTATGAACATGTAAATATGTAATTGTTACCTCCATTCTTCATCTTTTCATACTAACTAGCAAATAGCAATTAAGAATGCTAACTAAAAAATTATGAATAATCATGTTTGTTAATCACTTAATTGTTACTTAAAAATACATATATTATATTTTTAAATGAAAATACATATTTTTTATTTGTTACCTGCTTGTTTTGTTTTATAGACTTTTACTAATATTGGAGATTATCTTGTATTGTAATTTGTGAAAACTTATGAACTTCTCTATGTTATGCATGCTAATTAAGACTCTTTCGTGATTTAGTAGGTGAACTTATATTTCTTAGTCTTTTTATGTGATAATTTATAAACATGTTGCTTATATGCTTCTTTGTCTTATGTTGGAAAATATTAGTTTGAGTTGTGCGCCTCAATTCAATGAGGTGCGCGCATCGTTGTGCGTCTTACGCATGGTGCGCATAAGGGGCCTTTGTGTCCCGTATTACGCCTTGCACCTCGATAACACTGGTGTCGCACTCACGTAGTACTAAATCTATGCATGAATCATAAGCCCTTGGTGCCTTCTCAGGGTAAACCCAAGGTACACTTGCCATTCGGTCGACTCCCATATTTACCACCCGACCATCACAGCTGAGCGGAAAGACCCATGCGTCCTCACTAAGACCTAGGCACCTAACCTCTGGGCTGTCATTTTATCAAAGACCTAGGCGTCCACATTAAGTCTTGGGCACCCAAACTCCAGATTATTATTTTGTCAAAGATCTAGACGTTCTCACTAAGACCTAGGCACCCAACCTCCGGGTTGTTATTTGCCAAAAAAACCCAGGCATCTACATTAAGTCCTGGGCACCCAATGTTTTAGTCGTCCTCAACAAAAAGACCGAGACATCTCACTAACAAGAGAAAATACAAACGAGCCGGTCGACTCGCCCTGTCCATACTCGGGTCGCCCAAATGCAACCGGCTCACGGTAGCTATTCTCTCAATCAGAACAAAGAAACAAGCTACCAAAGCTAAACAAGAGACAATTGGAGGCAAATTCCAAAGTGAGAGTAAAGTTCAAATCTTTATTCCAAACTCTGAAGAAATTTTATTACATTATCTACACTGATATTTACAAAAAGAAGAAAGAAAAGATACAAGCCCTCAGATCTCTCAGCCAGATCCGGGAGTAAGGCTTGGAAGATCCTCTACCAAAGCTGGAGGGGCGGGAGCGGCAGAAGAGGAAGCAGGAGAGACTTCACCGGGGTTGTCTCCTGACTCCTCATCATCATCCCCGTCGTCCAAGGCTAGCTCCAACCCTACTTCTTTCACCTCGATCTCCTCTTAGGAGGTCAAGGCAGCAAGAGACTTGGAGAGGATAGAGACGGTCAAGCGCGGGTCGAGAGATAGGAGGAAGCATTGAGATCAGGTAGTCGACACCAGCCTTACAAGCCAAGGGCCACCTCGGTTTTTCCTAAGGGACCGTGACGCCAGTCATTGACTACTTTCGCCTTATACTGCTCCGAGTCTAGGCGAGCGAGCCAATTCTCTAGGTCCTTAACGATTGTGGTGGACGTCTGGTGAGATGATCGCTCCTCCTCAAGGTCTTGCTTCAATTGCTCAGCTGAAAGATGACTCGATCGAACATCCTCCTTGGCCTTCACCTTAAGGCACCTCTCAGACTCGACCTTCCCCTCTAGAGAAGTTAGGCGACCGTTGTGCTCAAAAATTCCTTGCTGGAGGCGGCCAACCTCCTCCTTCAACTAGGCCACCTCATCTTGAAACTTCTCAATAAAGGTCGTCTGTTTGGCGCCATTTGTTCTATACCCTTTGATGAGCTTTTCTTTCATGTCTAGCTCTCAATGCCAGTTGGCCTCACTGTTTTTCAGCTCGGCCTCCAAGGCGGTGACCCTCTTCTCAGCTTCCTCTATGGCCGATTTCTCCTTAGCCAACCCCGCCAACTCAGGAGGGGAGTTGTACATGTAGGAGAGCATGCTAAACAGCTCCGACTCTAGTAGTACCCCCAGACAAAGTAACTTTTGAGGGCCAAGTGGAAACCGACGCTAGGCATCTCCTACAAGAACGATTCGTCCCTTAGGAGGGAAAACTGTTGGACAGCTCGGACTTGGGCAGTTGTTAACCCTAAGACTGAGCTCTCTTTGTCGAGAGGCTGCTCTGCGACGAACCTGCTGCCCTCTGGCAACTCCCTCCTGGGAGAATAGGGGAACGACGGCGCTCCAACCAGTAGGACCCTAGACTTCTCCTAGACTTAGGGATCAAGCCCCGCAATCTAATAGCGAAAAGGCCAGCGGCTGTCCTCTTGCTTCTCGTCGGCCTCGCCCGCTAAAGATTCTAGAAGGGGCACTGTTTGCTCTTCGTCACCTCCTGAAGTCCCGACAGGCTCCTTACCTGGCATGCGGGATGGTTCAGGCCTAGGGCTTGGGCTGGCTGCCTCCTCAGCAGGAGCCCTAACTTCAGCAATCTCGACCGCTAGAGCCTCCCCCGCTGACCTAAGGGGGAAGCGTCATTGATAACGACAATCTCAATCGACTGTTGCTCTTCGGCCGGCTGCTGTTGCTCTTCGACCGAGTTGACCTGGACTTGCTCAGTCAACCCACTCGACCCTTGGTCCATCTTGGCCTTTACCTTGACCTTCACTCTCTGTCACGCCAACTGGGTAGCAATCGCGACCACTCGCGACCTTAAGCCGCCTACCTCCTCGGGGTCTAGATTACCCCTCAACCTCTTCTAGGGCCTCGTGAGCGAGCCCGATTCCTTACCCCTCGCATTTCTCTTAGGTCTTTTTTCAAGGGGGAGGACCAACATGCTCTCTCACCTTGTTGGCCTCAGTAGGTGAGACCATCAATACGCTCACCACACAGAGAGATGCCGTCTCGAAGAGATTTTCTATCTCAGGAGACCCGATATAAGAGTGGATCTTCTCCAGCTACCGCCTCTCCTAAGCAGTAAGGACGCACAGCTTCAGCACATCCTTGTTGGTCTCAAGTCAATCAAAGGAGGACAAGAAGTCGTCGGTCCCGAAGACCCATATAAACTGCTCCTTTCAGTCTCTATTCGACTCTGGAGTGTCAAATACTAACTTACAACCCCCAGTATAGCGGATGAAGTAATGGAGGTCTTTCTTTGTCGACTTGACACCGACTTAAGTTCCCTAACAGGCGCATGCTCGGCGGGACGCCGACCCGGTAGCAAACTACTACGAAGCCCACCAAACCCCAATCACGTTGGGGGTGAACTGGGAGGGGATACCCCCAGAGTAACACATACATTCCTAATGAAGGGATGGAGCATCAACCGAAGCCCATACTCGAGATGGGCAATGTACGACGACTTGTTCTGGTCATAACGGTACACCGGTGCATCCATGCTCGGCGCTGAAAGCGTAAAGGCCTTGGGGAGGTCATAGAGCTCGTAGTACATCTTGAGCTCTTCGATGCAGATCTTTGATCGGATCGGCCAGAGAAGATTAATTTTTCTCCTCATTACAGCCAATGGTGGAAGTCTGAGCAGCCATGAAAGATGGTTAAGGAAATTTGGAAAATTAGAGAGACAAGCGCCGAAGATTTAAAGCAAAAAGTTTGTGAAGAAAACCTCTTTTCGCTACTAGTGGGCTATAAATAGCACCCAAGGGAAACATGTGGAATAATCTGAACGGTCAGCTTGTTTCAAAATGAACGGACGAGATACACTTCAAAATCCACACGGTCTGCACAAAACTCGAAGCGCTACCCCTTTTTACTCCACGCCTCTCCGCTCAAAAATCAAAGAGACGTCATAACCCTCTAGCTTCTAATGACGTCATCACGTTGTTTCAAACAGTAACGTTTCATCTGTCTAATAAAGACTTCTGGAAACTCACTGAACAATGTCTATTAGATGAACAGTCGACCAGACCCAGTAGACCCTTAAGAGTCGACAACGGACTTAAAAGAAAACTCTCCACATAGCTCACCTTCCATAGAAGCCGACGTATAACTCTCAGGCACTTGCCCCAAGTAGTTTATACGCCGAGTAACAAGGGTCATCCGCTCAAGTGGCTCCAAGCACAATAAAGAGGGATGAGAAACAACTGATCGAGTTCGAGACATTTTCTCGACGAAAGACGAGTCCCCTTGAGTTAGCAGTCAAATTCACAAGCCTATGATGGAGCTAATTCATCCAGAAGACCAAAATAAGATCGCATAGCACAAGGAAAATAATTAGGCTTAAAAAATCTCTTTATTCATTTGTAAGGAGTGTATACAAGATACATATGCACATATATACAAAAGCAAAGGCGAAAGACAGGAAAGACCTAGAAGACTAAGAGAGGTCCATTCCCGCTCCTAGAGTCCAAGGCAAGGAGCCGCCGATAAGAGTCGACGGCAGAGTTGAGCAGTCACCTCCTTCGTCGGTCCTCTCGCCTGGCACCCTGGGAACTTCATCGCTCGACTCCCCCTCTTCCTCATCAAGATCGAGTCCCCCCCTCCAAGTGCTTCCACCTTCACTAACTCATTTAAACACTTGGCAACAATGGGAGGATAATGGAAGCAATCGGATATGTTCCTCATCTCGACTAGAAGCTGCGCCAAGAGGTAGTCGTACCCATCCTTACAGGCCGTCGCCACCTCTGTCTTTCTAATAAGGCCCTGACGATACCCCTCTATGATTTCCTCGTGATAAAGTGCAGACTTGAGGTAGGCCTTGCGACTTTAGGCCATTGCAAGTGATTCCTGCAAGCAGGCGACCTCCCCTTAAAGTTCGACAAGCGCTACATGCTCCTCATCCAGTTGACGCATTGCATGCACTACTACCTGCTTCTCAACTTCGACTTGTGCCTTAGCACGGTCCCTCTCCTGAAAAGCTTCATCCAGTCTTCTGGCCTTCCTGTTGTTCCCATTCAGCTCTCGTCTAAGCTTGTTAACCTCAGGAGCTCTTGGGCTGGCGTCTCCGAAGCCCGTTCCGAGTCAACCCTTCTGCCAGCTTTTAAGGAAGCATCCTCTCCTAAGAGCTTGAGATATGAAGTCCGGATCTGCTCCATCCAACCGTATATCTCTTACTTCACCAGCACCCTTCGAACCAAGTAGCTCCGAAGGATTTGATGGAGGACGGCATTGCGAACCCCCTTCAAGAACTCCTCGTCTTGAGGAAGCCAAAACTGCTTGACCGCCCTCGACTGAGTCAAGCGAGAACTAAGGACAGACCCTCTGATGTCAAGATGATGAGCAGGCTGATAGCGGTGCTAGGGCCATGCTCCTGTACGAAGCGAGGGCTGACCCCCGAAGATCAATGAGGTAATGCCTTATTTTGCCCCATTCTTCCTCCCCAATCTCAGCAACGCGATGAGGATAGGGATACTCCAGTCTTGCGGGAGGCGCCGTCTATTCCTCAACCGGCTCTTTTCCTCGGTGGGGCGACTAGCTACGATAGGCAGATGACCCCCCTTCGCCAGCAAAGGTACTGGACTCGACCCTAACTTCTTCCTGAGGAGCCTCAGCCTCCTCTCCTAAAGCTGACTTGTCCACATGAATGATGTCGGTCTCGACCACCTCGGTCGCCGCCTAAGGTACTGGCTCTTCATCGGTCTCCTCCTTTGCTTATGGACGAGGGCGGCAGAAGGCTCTTCCTCACCCGTCTCTGCCTCCATAGGGGGTAAGTCGCGACAGAGGCACTTTTGGAGCCTTGCAGATGGCTCTTCCTGAGGGTCAGTCAGAGGAGCGGACGGTGTCATCGCCGCTTCTACCGTTCCTAAAATCAGGGCAGAAGCCCTCAACTGGTCCTGGCAGAGGGAGGTACGACAGATACACTGGCCACCCGCAAGACCGAGTTATCAAGCGGGTGATCGACTCGGCGAGAGCTAGCATACGCCTTGATTTGATCCAGCGCATCCCTCTCAACTCGAGCAAGTCACCGACCATTAGCACCTTCCTCCTTATTTCAGGTCAGTTCGAGCAACCTAGCTCCAAGTCATCCCCTACGGTCTAGACGAACTTCTTCTTCTAGTCCTTGTTCGAGTCAGGAAGGCCGGTAATGAGTCTATACTTCCCCACCATTTCGAAATGGAAATGGGGCTCTGTCTGGTTCACCTTAATACTCACCAAATGATCCAAGATTCGCAGGGATGACTTTATTGCTAGTCAATAGTAAGTCACCACGAACCCCATCAAGGTTGCGATGACGTTCAGCTTCATCTAGGTTGGCGATACCCCTAAAGCTGCAAAGTCTTGTTAGATAAAAGGGTGCAAGAGCAACCTCAGGCCAAACTCTAATTGCTTCAAGTAGAGTAGACCCCAGTCCGGCCCATGATCGTAGACGGCCTTTGTAAGGACCCTGATTTTCGATTTTGATTTGAATAAAATTTTCTGGTATTTAAATATTAAATATTATTTTTCTAAAAAGAGTATTTGTATTTTTCTCAATTTTCTACGATTTAAAAATACAGTATTATAATATTTTGATGATTTTGCTAATTATAAATTAAATTGTTACGGTGAAAACTTTTTAAAATTAATATTGATTATTTATATTGTTATTGTTATTAATTATATGTATTTTTAGCTTGCACTATTATTTCCTACCTCTATTTATAGCTATCAGGTGATCAGCACGACAGTCAATCTTTTATCTGGCTTTTCCTCTGGTTTCCTTGTATCAGTTACTCTCTCTCCCTTACCCACTCCTTAATTTCCTCCTCATTTCCCGCAATTCCCTCCTCGTGTTTCCCCCTTTCTTTTTTTTAATCCCTCGTGCTCTCTCTCTCTCTCACTCACGAGCTCTTTTTCTTTCTCTTTAAAATAATCTCAATCACTCTCATTTTCTTACACACTCCCTCTCTATCTTTTCAATCAAACCAACTCATCCCCCTTCTCCCTCTTCCTCCTCTCCTTCGTTCACTCTCAAACCAAGTCCGAAGAACGCCGCTCAAGCCCAGCTGACCGCCGCTCCGGCCTCCTCCGACAACCCACCGCCGACCCGCCGCCAAGCCTCCACCTTCGCCGCCTGCACCTGTGTCCACGCCGTCCTCTCCTCCAGCCCTAGCTCCTCCGCTCGCCGCTGCTCCAAGCCGTCGCCAACACCTCCGCCTCAGCCACCATCTCCACCTCCTGCTCCTGCTCCGACCGCCGCCTCCTCTTGGCCAGCACCGCCTCTCCCCCGCAGCCCAGATCTCCAGCCGCCGCTTGCACCCATCTCCGCCCGCTGCCCTCTCCGTTCGCTGCCATCGCGAGCTCCGCCTCCCTCGCCCAACAACGCCGCTCACCTTCGCCGCTGAGCTCGCCACCGCTGCCCCTCTCCTCCAGCCCCTGTTCGCCACTCCTCAGCCTGAGCTCCGCCCGTTGCCTTCCTCCACTGCCCCTCACGCCTCCAGCAGCCCAACTCCCCAGCTCGCCGCCGTTCTGCCCTGACTCGCCGCTCGTCGTGACCTCCTGCAGCAGCCGACCTCCCCCACCTCCCTCTTCATCTCCGACGAACCTCGCAAGTCCTCCCCTCCGCCTTTCTTACTCGTCGCCGATAGCCAACAGCCGCCGTGAGCACCACCCCGAGCTCCTCCACAACTCCGGCGACCCACACCATCCCAGCAGCTCCTCCTCAAGCTCTGACTAGCAGCCCCTCGTCGTGCCGACCACGTCACAACAGCCTCCCCTCTAAGCCTTAGATCTAATCATCGTCTCGAACTAGCTGAACCGCTGCCCTCACTTTAGATCCGTCGACGCTCCAGATCCGCTCCTTCAGATCTGCTCCAGCCGACGTTTGCCGAGAACCATCGTCATCAGACCCCACGGTCTCGCAGGCAAGATCCCGCTTGCTCAGATCTATATTTTCCTATTTATTATGAATTTTCAACAATTTTAGATCTGTTAATAATTGTCTGTGTGGACTTGTTGAATGATATTGGGAATTATCTGTTTATGTTAATTTATGATTTAATTATCTGTGTGGATTTGATGAATAATATTAAATAAATTGTAATTAGGTGATAAATAGTATTTTTTAGAATAATTATAATAATTTTTAGAAATTATCTTGTGGAAAAAATCATTTTAGAATGATAAATATAATTTAAAAGAAATTATTTGGGAAGATAGAATATTTTGAATTAATGAGAATTTATCTTATTTTTGAATTTATGAAATTATTATTTTAGAAGATTAGGAATAACTTAAAGGAAATTATTTTGTAAAAGATTATTTGGAATTAATAAGCTAATTATTTTTAAAGGTTAGTTTAAAAATAAATGGTTTATTTTGAGTAATTATAATAATAGATATTTTAAAAGAAATTATTATACTATACATGCACGTCCGATTCATAGTTATCCCATACAGTCATGTCATATTGAGTCTCGTAATTATATTTCATGTGATTACTCATTTGCAGTGTTGTCAATGCGCGAAGCGCAATGCGGGGCGCACAGCATCTTTACGCGCACATGCGCAACGCGCAATGCGATGCGCGCGCCCGAGTGATGCGAGGCGCACACCACACATAATTTTTTAATATATGTAATCAAGCGCGAAAGAACATGTTTTTTAGAATTTACTTGAAAAATATCATGATAAATAATATCTTACTACAAAATCATAATATAATGCTTTAATTTCTAATGCTAACACCCAACATAGTAGCAAAATTCATAAATTTTTAAATCAAATGTTAAATCAAGATTAATATCCAAGCAAAGGATTAGTAATTGTCCTCAATTGAAGGCTATTTAAAAAGGCCTAATGGATTTATTTCGCTTTTTGGGATATGAAATATCAAGTATAAAAACTCGATTGAAATGTTAACAAATAAAACAATATGAGGATATGTACTATATGCACCCTACACGAAGTAAGGATGTACGCGAGGCGCAAAGGCGCTGCTGCATCAGATGTGGGGCGCTTCGTCACCGCCCCGCATCATAAGACGCATGAGGCGCAATGAGGCGCGCGCCTTTGAAAACACTGCTCATTTGATTTGTGTTATTGTCTGATATCACATCTTTATCATGCTTCCTTATACTTATGCTTGAATGCATTAGCCTAGAATTCCTTACAGGTTTGCTTTGAAATTCGCTGCCGGGAAACGTATTATTGTTTGCAGCCTTGTATAATAAATTGCCGGCCTTGTATATTATTGATGGCCTTGTATTGTATTCGTTGACTTATTTATGGCTGTGTATCATTGCGGTGGATGGCCTTTATGCCTATGTATTTGGTTTCATTCCTGTGTCGGCTATACGCCTTGATATCCTTCAAATTGTGGAGATGAACCGACTTTATTCTTATAGGCAATTTCGCCATTCTCACTAAAATAGGGAGGGGAGATTAACGTCCTGATTTATTGACAATCCTGATTTGAGCCCCTCTACACCTAGAATGAATTGTTTAGACTCTTTCATTCATACTATTGCTCAATTATTCGAAATTGAATCCGAAGTCGCTTCTCGTTTCCTGTGCCGATCTGTCTACAATGGAACTAGATCTTGAGATTCTCCCCGTTGACATCGTAGGATTTCTTGTTATGTCATCATTATACTTATGATTATTTTCTATATTTCCTTTGGTTGGATCGCTTCCTCGTTTAACGTGTACACTTCCTTTTCGACAGTTAGTAGTTGTTTCTTTATTCTGCGTTGATCTATCTATCGTCGGACTTGACTGAAGGATTTCTTCTTCATCATTTCTAGTGCATTATAATATTACTATTTATATATATATATATACTGTAACAAATTATTATTACATGATATGTCATGATATTATTGCACATGAATTGTTACATTACTATTGCCTTGATGTGATTGAAAATCATTAGCAGTCATGACCATAGTGGCCTTGTGTGACCTAGAGACATGTGTTGTGTTGACTTAGAAAAGCAAGAAGAGTTGGGGGGTGGGAAAGTCTTTGTTCATATGATTGGATATGATTGTTGATATATCTTCCAGGCTCGTACCAGTGGATCGGTGTCGCCACTGAGGTCGAGTTGTTGAGTCAAAGTAGATCGGTGTCGCTACTTTGGTTCATGAATTTATTTGCTTGGATGATGTGCGAACAATCAATTATACGATGATATGACCGTTGACTCTGTGTGAGATATGTACCAGTGACCTGTTATAGAATGACTAGTTACATGACCTCGTTTCCTGGCTATGTATGAATCCTTGTGAGATACAGACCAGTTATGTTTGTTTCCATACCTAGATCGGGGTTGATATTTAATTATTTACAATTCGAGACATATGGTATATACATGAGGGTTTCCTTGTTTGGAGTATTTCGCTCGACGTACTACGTCTCGAGTTGTAGATTTTTAAGTATAAATTCCATCTAGTGTATAACCATGTACTTGGATGATTAGTCTGTTCGCTAGCTGCATGATCGCCTTGTTACTTGGTTAACTTTCTTGGATACTCATGATTATTATATTCTAGTGGTAGATTGTATTTAGATTATTAGTATTCCAGTAGCATGCTTCTTTTATTATTATCACTGTTTTGCTTTGGTCGTTCGATCGTTCCTATTTCTCTCTGTGGGATCTTGCCGTGTGTCGCACACGCTGACGTACACCTGTTTTTTTCTGGTGTACGTCAGATTTAGGAGATGAGCAGCCTCAGTTCGGAATAGTACAGGAGCCAGATGATTTGTAGCGGTAAGGTCTTCAAGATGGATCAGAAGAATAACCTGAAGCTTAGACTTTTATTTCTGTAGTAGTTGATGAGCGCTAGATCTCTTTTGCAGAACCTTACTTTAGTCTGATGTTGGATTTAGTTGTTTTAGCAGTACTTTCTTTTTATTTATATTGGACTATGTATTTTTATATTTTTAGTTGGACGGTTTTGTAATAAGGGCGTGTTTGACCCAACTCTGTGTCCTGGATGATATTCTATTTGTGATATGTATCTTTTCCATTCTGAGTTGTTCATTATACTCTTGCTATGTGTGATCGGGGACCTGTGACTTCGTATATTATATTTTTGACGCTTACCGTATTAGATTGAGTAGAAAGAGTTTTATTATTTATTTCTACTCAACCTAATACGTCGCGGGCTTGTTCACGTTCCGTTTCCCCGGTATTTTGGGAAGCGGGGCGTGACAGCCTTCGACCCCGTCAGGGCCATTAGCTCATACTCTCAGGCGATATCAAACCTCCCGTGGAGCGTCCTCTTCTATATCTGGGTCACCTTGGAGTGAAACTCCGCCAGAAGAGCCCGTCAGTCTACAACATCTGATGCCATCATAAGGAGAAGTGATCGTCGGAGAAAGATAAGCAGGAAGAATCTCGATTTCTCAAAAGGGAATTGCAAAAGACGATAACCGCCATCTCCATGGCCCTATCTTTATATATGGGTTGTTCAATCCGCAGCTACCGGAATCTCAATGGCCGGATCAAGCTTTGTCTAACGGCCGAGATTAATTATTAGAATCTGAAGCAACATTTCAAGGATCAAGACGCAGCCCACTAAATCTCGAATAACATGCAGTCAAAAAAATGTGTGGTGACGTCAGACACGTAAATGCTGAAGAGACTTGTCAGTTCTCATTTAATGCACACCCATGATCGTTAAGAGCTACTCTCATTTCACTCGGACCCTGCCCAAGCGGACTCCAAATGAAAGAGGCTAACTGTTATAGTGTTCAAAGTCACCAAAATACAACGGACATGTGTCCATCTACATACACCGCTCAAATCAAATTGACGGTTAAGATCAAGGATCCCGACTTAGCCGACTCGTCGAGTCGACATCTTCATGAGTCGACTCGAAGGGCGATACTTGTCGGTCCTCTTGTTGAAGACGACTCACTACGAGCTCACTCGACCAATTATC
>BQKN01062652.1:3139-29659 GCA_022839385.1 Asparagus kiusianus
ATATAGACACACACACACACACACACACACACACACACACACACATAACGTATCACAATACATATTCATAACACATAGTATTCCTGCAAATACTTTAAACCAACATAAAATAGTTTTCATAAAAAATATTCTGAAATTTTGAGATATACGCATATTCCGTCCTCATTCATTCTAGGATTTCTTAGCAGACTCTGTACATGAATCCTAGAAAACTTTATTCTAACTCCACAACTCGACACAAGATGATTCTAAGGATACTAGAACTAGAGCTCTTATACCAACTGTGATGCTCCTGGTTTTACACATGGCTTCAGTCTAAGGTAAAGATGTCAAACTTACCATGAAACCACACTATGCAACAACAAGTTTCACCAATCATAGCAATATCCTCTAGTGGAATCGAAAATAAAGTGCAAGTACAAACTGGCAATAGAATGAAATAACTATAACTAACATGATATAGGAAAGAGTATCTCATAAATGAATCACGTCTCAAAGAATAATTCTGGAATACCTCTGACAACCTGAAATATATAAATGACATAAATCAACTAAGAATGTACTAAGGCTCGTAGCCTTTATAAAGTGAGGAATAAAGAAAAACTCTAATAACTGAATATAAAGTTAGTCTACTATGTAGTCTCATTTACTAGCTCATATGACGGTGACTATGCATGAACTTAGTCATTATGCGACTCTCCAATGCTCTGAACCGCCTGAAAAAGGAAATAAAAACAAAAAGAACAACAACAAAAGCGTCAGAGTGCTAAAACAAGATCACCTCCATCCGCCCCCAAAGGAAGAGCTACTACATGTAGTGGAGGCTCTATCTATTAAACATAGCCTACCTAGGAATCCTTTTTCCCCAAAACAAAAGAATAAACAATAAGACTCAAAATGTCAGAACAGAAACATGTAGGTATAACATCATACTCAAAATCAGAGTAAAAGATATATCTCGTGTTCTAACAAGTGAGTCTCTCAGACGTAAAACTTCTCAAGAGTAAGTTATATCACATTTATTGCCCGCCAAACACATTGGGCTATCAAGTCATATAAGTTATCTTTTCTTTTTCTTCTCATCGAATAGCACCTCCGTGCATAACAATTATTAAACATTTCAGTCCTCTGCGCCGACCATAGGTACACCGACCTTTCGCACACTTGTGTGGATACCATAACATAGGTTCACTAACCTTTGTGCACACTAGTGTGGATACAATAATATAGGTTCACAAACCTCTGTGCACACTCTAGAGCGGATACCATAACATAGGTTGACAAACCTCTGCACACACTCTAGTACGGTTACAATAATATAGGTTCACAAACCTCTGCGCACACTCTAGTACGGATACCATAATATAGTTTCACAAACATTTGCGTACACTCTAGTGAGGATACCATAATATAGGTTCACAAACCTCTACACACACTCTAGTACAGATACAATAATATAGGTTCATAAACCTCTGCGTTCACTAGTGCAGATACAATTTCATAGGAAAAGTGTACTTG
This sequence comes from Asparagus kiusianus, assembly GCA_022839385.1. Taxonomy (NCBI): domain Eukaryota; kingdom Viridiplantae; phylum Streptophyta; class Magnoliopsida; order Asparagales; family Asparagaceae; genus Asparagus; species Asparagus kiusianus. The sequence goes on from BQKN01062652.1 coordinate 4,658, forward strand.
AAACAATACTTAACAAAATCCCATTCTAGGGTATCAACACGTGTACTATGACAATATTCATGTATAATTATGATCAAATATGTTATGACGCCCCTGAGTTCACACAAGGCTGTAGTCCAAGGTGAAACCAGAGATGTCAAACCTACCATGCTCCAACATTATGTATAAACACGTTTCACTAATCATAACAATATCTTCTATTAGAAACAAATAGAAGTGCATGTACAAAACAGGCAAAATAAAGAGAATAAATGTAACAGATATGATATAGAAGAGATATCTCATAAATAAAAAGAATCATGTCTCCACTATAATATATCTTATATCTGAATAATGAAAATGTCTCAACATGAATCAATTGAAAATCGTACTAAGGCACACTGTTTTTACAATATGAAAATGAAACTCTAATATCTAGATAAAACTCAAAACTACAGTAGAGTCTCTACAAGTAAAAATATGCGACGGTGACTATGCGAGAACTCCGTCACCCTACGGCTCTCAGAAATTCCGAACTATTTAAAAAGTAATTTAAAAGAAAAAGAATAACAACAAGAGTGTTAGAGCGTTACCGTAAGATTACCTCCATCCGCCCCAGGGGAAGGGCTACTAGATGGAGTGAAGGCTCTATCTATTAAGCATAGTCTACTTAGATTTTTTTTCCTCGTAACTAAGTTGGATTAACATTTAAAAACCTACAACACGAGACGTAGTACGTCGAGCAAAATAATCCAAACAAGGAAACCCTCATGTATATACCATAAGTCTCAAATTGTAGATATCTAAACATTAATACTGAACTAAGAAAAGACAATATAATAAAACCAACAATTAAAAATCCACAACATGAGACTAGTACGTCGAGTGAAATAATCCAAACAAGAAACCCTCATGTATATACCATAAGTCTCAAATTATGAATTGCTAATCATTGATTCCAACCTAAGAATGAAATAAAGAAATACATGAAGTAAACACTTTCCTAATATTGTATTTATATTATCTTCCACTGTCACTAGGAGGGTAAGATAAATATCAGCATATAGTCACGCGTACCTTCAAGGGCAAAGTACCTCGGTCATATATCTCAGTAATGTGTCATATACATATCTGGTATCCGCTAAAGACTCTGGCTTAATCAATAATCTCAAAGCAACAGACTATCATGTAAGTGTCCTAAATAGTGTACATAGCTCATTAGTCTCATCGTGATCTCAGCATGTAGCCTGAGTACGGGACGGCCTACCACATAGATATCAAAATAGGTGGCCTCACAAGCCTCATAACTATACGGCTCATAAGCCTCATCGCACACTCGTGCGGACGGACTGCTATACAAAGCATCCAAACCCGACTCAATGGCCTTTACATATGGAATATCGACACACTACATCATGTATTACTGAAATGGGCTCATCAAAGATATTTATCTTATGCATAAACTATGTATATCTAGTATATCGATGTACTATCCCATATAGTACTGAGCTGTGCTCATTAACGATATCCAACGAGTGTATGAATAATATCTAATTCAAATATGATCAAATCAAAACTCATCATAAACCCCTTGGGATTCTCAAATGGATAATACAACATATTCATGACTATATGTGTAACATCAAACGGCTCAAAACTCCGCTAACGCATCTCAAAACGGCGTAATACAGCTCCCAAAAACGAGCATGAAAACAGACAGGACTTCTGTTAGTAAAACGAGCATATCTTTCTCTAGTAAACCTATTTCTAGAAATGGTTTTCTGTTTTCAAAACTAGATTCACACATCTTTCAATTAGCATAAGTTTGATTCAGTTTAGAGTTTATTTGTTATCTCAAATCTCTAGTTAAACATTATACATGTGCAGCAGTTTTTCTGCAGGACATATTATTAGTAAAAATATATATTTAGTACATCTCTAAATTTCTCATATATAAATAAAATTATGAATAACCCTAATAATCATGATCATGATACTATCATAAACAGTAAAAGAAAATTACTAATCTAGCATTGGTTTAAGTTTTAACATCAAAAAGAAATCTGATTTTTAACATCACAAGTTAAGGTTTAAACATAAAAACACATATTAAACTTCTAAACTAGTTATTTAACTATGGGGATGAGTTTGGATGAAGATAATCTTACATCAAATGTCATTCTAAACCTCTGAAATAAATAGTAAGCAATCCACGAGTACAAACAACCTGTTCTCCCTTGTCACACGTTGAAGATCTCACCCTCGTATTGTTATCGTTCTTCACAAAGCTCTCAAAACTCATAAGAAAAAGATCTAGGGTTTTTGAGAGGAGAGGGTGTCGAATGGATAAGGATGTCGTCGATTAATACGATCACGACCTTGTCCAAATAAGGACGGAAATCCCGATTCATCAAATCCATGAATACCGCGGGAGCCTTGGTCAACCCAAATGGCATGACCAAAAATTCTAAAGACCCCATACTGAGTCAGAAAGGCGATCTTAGGAATATCCATCTCCCGAACCCGTAACTGATGATAACCAAAATGAAGATCAATTTTAGAGAAATGCTACGCTCCCTGCAGCTAGTCGAACAAGTCATCAATCCTCGATAGTGGGTACCTATTTCGGATAGTGACTTTGTTCAACTGGCAAAAATTTATAATAGGCGCGTACTATCGTCCTTTTTCTTCATGAAAAGGACCGGTGCTCCCAATTGAGAATAATCCCGACGAATAAAATCCTGAGATAATAACTCATCTAACTAGGTCAGTAGCTCCCTTATCTTAGCAGGTGCCATATGATAGGGTGCTCAGGATATTAGTGTCGTACTTGGCTGCAACTTGATGCAAAAACTCGACCTCTCTCACTGGAGGTAAACCCGGTATGTCTTGAAAGACATCCTGGTACTCTGAGACCACTCACGTCTAGCTCAAATCGGTACCACAATCCTGTAGCATCACTTCCTAGATGTACGGCAGAAATTACTCCACAAACTGGTTTCCCTGTGAGGTCGCTACTATCAACTCAGACCCATTGGATGCTCACAAGCTGACTGTTTTAGCAAAACAGTCCATACTAACATAAAATATGATAGGATGATAGCTAATCCATATCGAGAATGATGTTGAATACTGACATCCGCAAAATGATTAGATCTATGATAAACTCAGACTCATCTAGACTGATGACACATCTCCTATGGACACTCCCTAATAGGGACACCTCCCCGAAAGGAGTATAAAGGGATAACAATACATCTAAAGGATGTGTAACTACCTGAAACCTATCCATGAATGTATGAGAGATAAAGAATGAGAAGTTCCTGAATTGAACAAGATCCGAGCTAGAAAGGAATAATCACTAAGAAAGCTCCACTCACACCATGATCACGCAGTACGATTGCATAAACTTTATTAGTGACCGATGACTGTTGTGCTACTAGCGGTAGAATTTATTGGACTATATATCCCTTAGGAATCTCCTGAATAGCGTGAATCTGGCTTGCTGGTCAATCTATCCTCGGAATGGCAGGTGGTGCCTCGATCTTCTGCTATTGGCCGTAACTATGGCCCTACGGCTGCTAATCCTGACCACTGATCTGCTGGTGATGATGTAAATCCTTACCCCATTGTTGGGTTCCTCCCGGTCTTGTAAAAGGTTTATTGTCCTTGCCCTAGTCTCCGGACAATCCTACTTCCAAAATTAACTCTTACTACATCTCCCTGCTTCAATCGGGTTAGGTCTAGCTGCTTTTCATAATAGTAGATGAAATCCTTCTCTAAAATTGACATTCGCTGGTCCGACATAACTAAAATCGGTGCTATCCACTGGCGTCGTCCTTTAAACTGAATATAACTAATCTCCGTCTATGTACTGAGTCAACGTTAAGTAAATCTAAAAGTATTTCCCACATATTTTCTCTATTTATAGGTTGTAACTAAATCCGATGTGCCCTAAAATTTTTGTGCTCCTAACTTTTAATATCTTCGTCAATCTTACTGAGCCAAGCTTCCTGCTCTGCATTTCTATTAACAGCTAGATGTGGTGATGGTGAAATCTTCAGTATTACCTCTTCAATAGGTATGGCGGGTACAACCGATGGTGAAACTTCAGAAAGTAAAATCTAGCTTGCTACACACTCCTCGACTATTGCTAGTCTCTACTTCTGCAATTGGTGTTACCAAGTCGATTAGATACTATAGAGCCTGCTGCGGGTCGGGCTCTACTTGCCTAACTCTCCGGGTATAAGCTTTACCTCAATCACATCCTCGTTCTAATGTTTATAATACCAAGAGGAGAGCTTATTTGACATAGTAAGTGAGATCTCAATCATAAATAATATAGCATATACCAATAGAAAAAATCGTATCACTTATCATTCATGCAATTACTTTTCAATCAAAGTAAGGTAGTCGTCATAAAAAATATATAATATTTGAATATACGTATATAATGTCCTCACTCATTCTAGGAATTCCTAACGGACTCTATACATGATTCCTAGGAAACTCTATCCTAGCTCCACGACTTGACACATGAATGATCCTAGGATGTTAGAATTAGGGCTCTGATATCAATTGTGATGCTCCTGAGTTTACAGAAGGCTGCAGTCTAAGGTGAAACCAGAGATGTCAAACCTACCATACACCCACACTGTGCATAAACACGTTTCACCCAGAGATGTCAAACCAAGGGAAGGGCTAATAGATGGATAGAAGGCTCTATCTATTAAGCATTGTCTATCTAGATTTATTTTTCCCATACCTAAGTGGGATTACCATTTAGAAACTTATAACACGAAATGTAGTACGTCGAGCGAAATAATCTAAACAAGGAAACCATTATGTATATACCATAAGTCTCAAATTGTAGATATCTAAACATTAATACCAAACTAAGAAAAGACAATCTAATAAAACCAACAATTGGAAATCCACAACACGAGACTGGTACATCGAGCAAATTAATCCAAACATGGAAACCCTCATGTATATACGATATGTCTCAAATTGTGAATTGCTAATCATTGATCCCAACCTAAGAATGAAATAAAGCAATACATGAAGTAAACACTTTCCTAATATCGTATTTATATTATCTTCCACTGTCACTGGGAGGGTAAGATAAATATCAGTATATATTCATGCGTACCTTCAAGGGTAAAGTAACTTGGTCATATATCTTAGTAAAGAGTCATATACATATCTGACATCCGCCAAAGACTCCGGCTATTAATCATTAATCTCAAAGCAACAGACTATCCTATAAGTGTCCTTAATATTGTACATTGCTCATTAGTCTTATCGTGATCTTAGCATGTAGCCTGAGTGCGGGACGGCCTACCATATAGGTATCCAAATAGATGGCCTCACAACCCTTATAACTATACAGCTCACAAGCCTCATCGCACACTCATGCGGATGGACTACTATACAAAGCATCCAAACCCGACAGTATTGCCTGTACATATGGAATATCGACACATTACCTCATTTAGTACTGAACTGGGCTCATCAACGATATCCATCTTATGCATAAACTATGTATATGTGGTATATCAACGTACTATCCCATATAGTACTAAGCTATGCTTATTAGCGATATCCAACGATTGTATGAATATTATCTAATTCAAATATAATCAAATCAAAACTCTTATAATCCCCTTGGGATTTTCAAATGCATAACACAAAATATTTATGACTATACATGTAACATCAAGCGGCTCAAAACTCCATGAACGCATCTCAAAATGGCGCAACACAGTTCCACAAAACGAGCAGGAAAATAGACGAGACTTTTGTTAGTAAAATGAGTATATCTTTCTCTAAGAAAACTATTTTTAGAAATAGTTTTCTATTTTGAAAACTATATTCATACGTCTTTCAATTGACACAAGTTTGGTTCAGTTTGAAGTTTATTTCTTATCCTAAATCTCTAGTTAAATATTATATATGTGCAGCAGCTTTTCTACAGGACATATTGTTAGCAAAAAGAATATATCTTTCTCTATACAATTTTTTTTTAAGAAAGGTTTTCTTCTCATTTACAAACTAGATACATATAAATTTCATTTGGAATTAGTTTGGTTAAATTTGAAGTCTATTTGTAATCTTAAAATCTCAGTTAAAGATTATACAAGTGCTGCAGTTTTCTGTAGAAAAATATATATTTAGTACATCTCTTAAATTTCTCATATATAAATAAAATTATGAATAACTCTAATGATCATGATCATGATACTATCATAAACAATAGAAAAGATTATTAATCTAGCATTGGTTTTAGTTTTAACATCAAAAAGAAATATGATTTTTAACATCACAAGTTAAGATTTAAACATGAAAACACATATTAAACATCTAAACTAGTTATTTAACTATGGGGATGGCTTTGGATGAAGATAATCTTGCCTAAAATATTGTTCTAAACCTCTAAAATAAACAACAAGCAATCCACAAACACAAACAACCCATTCTCCCTTATCACACGTCGAAGATCTCGCCCTCGTGTCGGTATTGTGCTTCACAAAGCTCTCAAAACTCATAAGAAAAAGTTCTAGGATTTTTGAGGAGAGAGAGTAGCTGTTAGAGTTCATAGATATGATAAAAGAGAGGAATTTTTGTGAAAAAACATATGTATTTATAGAGGCAAATACGAAACAAACCTGTTTGACCCGAACAAGGAAACCTAGTCTAACTAGAAAAATAATCTTTGGTATTTTGACTATAACTTTCACATCTGACTTGTGAATAAGGTGATATAAGATTTTTAGAAAGCTCTTGAAGAGACCTACAACTTTGGTCTTTTAAGGTTTTCCATATTCCAACTTCTTTGGTGTGTAAAATACATATACTTTTAACTAGTCGTTCTTCCTAGATTCAAGCCCGTACACGTGTGCATGATATCACTTCTATATTCACATATATACATTGAATTAATCTCAATTCACTTTCTAGCATACCCAAACGTTAATAAATATTATTTTTCATAATGTAAAACATTTATTATTATTTATTACAAAATATTCAAATTTTTAGGGTTTTACATATGCACTATCATGTAACTTGAGCCTCGAGCTCGCATTTCAAAATTAAAACAACACAATGTTAAGAAGACTGTAGATGTCAAAAATTACCTATAGGTCCTCACACGTGGCTCAAGATGGAAAGGAGATAATGAAAGTCGCTATTCGAGTCACAGAAGCTCATTTGATGACGACGAACGTGTAGGCGTATAAAACTGCTTATAGGTCTCTTAACACAGCTCGACACGGTGATTCGACAAACCAACGAACCATCGGGCGATGAATCCAAGAATGATCTTTAAACCACAATATCGAAGCCAAGTGAGATGCGACGAAGCGGATTAACGAGGCAACGAGGTTAACGAATCGCACGCAAACAACGGAATACTTCCAATCGCGTGCCCAATCAAGCTAACGGGTCGATGAATCAACGAATCATCCAACCGTAGAGTCCACCACATCAATCAAGATCGGGAGCGGACTCGAACGAATCAAGATCAAATCAAGATCGGATCCGGACTCAAACTCGAACGCCAAAGCGGATTTACTGCCAAATCAGGATCCGGACTGCCAAATCAGGATCCGGACTGCCAAATCAGGATCCGGACTGCCAAATCAGAGTCCAGATCAACAATGAGGTTCTCATTAACTGCAAAATCGGAAAACGGGCGAAGAGGCAAAACACCAAACACCTGGAAGGCTCGGCAAAAGCCAAGTCACCAAGGTGGCTCGGCAACCGAGCCACCTCTAGGTGGCTCGGTGGCCGAGCCACCACCTGGTGGCTCAGCCAAAACCGAGCCACCAGGAGGTAGTTCGGTGGCCGAGCCACCTCCTGGTGGCTCGGTGGCCGAGCCACCAAGATGGCCGAGCCACCTGTGCCAGAGCACAGGTTTGAGCGCCTATAAATAGGCTAGGGGGCTCATTGTTTTGGAGGTTGGAATTTTTGGAGGCGAAGCTCTGCTGGATTGAGATCTGAACCTCGGAGTTTTGAAGCTTGAAGACTTGAACATTCAGATTCGGTGCTCGACGATCATCCACGTCAAACAAGGCAGGAGTTCGAGAGGGATCGGATCTGAGATCTACACGGGTATCCTCCGGATCAAAACTTGGTTTTTGATCCCGAGAAGAGTATCGATTTCGCTTGGTCGATTTCGATTACTTCGGGCGATTATTTCCTTGGTGAATTAATTCCCCCCAGCTATTATTTCCTTCACGAAATAATACCCATCATACCATGTAGATCCAACCGGATCTAGATCGTGCGGTGGTCCACGGATTAACCCCGGCGCAGGCAAAGAACCCACATAAGCAAGAGACCACAAAACAGGATCTTGCGATTCGTTCAAAAAGGAAAGTTGTAATTTTTTTTCTTTTTCTTTGATTTTGTTGTAACCAGATCTTATAAAAAGACCTGATCTTTTGTAATCGAAAAACAATTACTCGAGAGAACAATGACTTCAATGAAGAAAACAATTTTTCTCACGAACAATCTGGCGACCACAGTGGGAGCCACCGATCTCGCTGCCGAGATCGATGCGTCGCAGCCGCGGATCTTAATCCCGGTTGAGGAGGAGGTCGAGTATGAATTCGACCAGCAAAAGTTCGAGGAGTATCTGTCATCCTCATCCGGATCAACCTCCCCCCCGCAAGTCCAGGAAGTTCTCCTCTAGGAGAAAAGTCCGTTGGTACGAAGAAGTACAGAAGACCAACGAAGATCTCACCCCGATTGATGCCGAAGTTGCATCGGGTGAAGTTCCCCTAACCTCCAACCAGGTCAGAGCTGTTCTGGCTAGTTCCTCTGTCGTTGAAGGCGTAGCGACTCTTTCGAAGAGAGCCCACCAGAGACGACGTCAACGCCTGGCGCTGCAATTCGCAAAGGCGATGGAGTCTACCGAAGGAATCCGCTACAACGCGGATCTGAAGAACAGGAGAGGCAAACAGCCTCAACAACCAGTGAATGGCAGCTCCTCCAAGCCACCAACGAATGAATGGGTCCGTGTCAAACGGAATCGTTCGACACTGGATGAGCGCATTCGTAAGCGCCGCGCGCTGTCAGCGCAAGCACGGGCTCAAGTCCAAGAAGCCCGTAGAAGACTACAGAAGGAAGTAGCCAAGAAGCCGCCACCAACCCGCCAAGTATGGAGGCTGAAGTTTGAAGCGGCAACTCAGGCTAAGGAACAATCATTGTAGCCTTCAAAGCAAGTTAAACCTCCCGAACCATCCCAACGAAGGAGGTCAGTTTTGGAGCGCCTCGGTCCACTTCCCGATGAAGGATCCAAAGCTCCAGTTCAAGAACGTTTGGGTCTGATAAAGAAGCCCCAAACGACTCATCATGCTGGGGGTCGCCGCCACCCTCAACATGACAAGGAGTTCATGGCAACTACGCGCACCAGTTTGCGCATTGAAGTCCAAGAGCCCGCCGAGAACTCCTGCACACAAAGGCGTGTTTCGAGACGCGTGACTCTTGAGAGCCCAAAGAAGGCAGTTCACCCTCAGAAGGAAACATTGTCATCTGATGATGATAATGTTATACCTGAGGAGTCGTGCCAACACACGATAGGTTGCTCCGATCTTCAAGCCGACGAGTTGTACTATCGTGCTGGGGGTACGAGTAAAACCAGGAAAAGGAGTCTACGAGGACTAGAAGCTCACTGCCCCTGTTCCAAACTCATTCGGGCAGTACTGTCTGAGTGCGACTGCATCAAGACAGTCCCCGAAAGATTTTCGGTTTTCGAAAGACTCAGTAGCGAAACGCCAAAACCAAGGCCTAGGCGTTTCCGACGAAGAAGAACGGTAGTTGAAGATGGAAAATTTCTGAAGGTCACCGCTAATATGACCAGCAAAGGGACATCGACACAGGATAATCCCGAGTCGATTCCGAAAATACCCCGTCGTGTAACTTGTTTGTAGTCCGGAGCCATTATACGAGCAACTTATGGTAGGGTTCGGACAAGAGTGCTTTCAGAAGATGAAGAATCGGATGCCGGCTCTACGGTCGCATCAGATAATACGGTGTCCAGCGAAGGACAACCCCACGAGTCACTTATGATAAGCGCAGAACAAGTGGCCAAGATGCTCAAAGAGGCCATGGCTAAACAACAAGAGAGCTTCAGGTTCGAAATGCAGATGGCAATGCAGAATATGAGAGAAATGCATGACCAACAACTCCAAGCACTAACAAACCGGCAAGGCGAACCAAGTAGTCATAACCAGGTTAATCAGGAAGATGAGGACACACATGCGAATGAAGCTCATAATACCAATAATCCTCCTGTCAATGCAGGGGGTGGTAACGAGAATGTTAACGGAAATACAGGTAAAAACTTGAAGATTAAAAACCTCGAGAGCAAAATCAACACGTTGATTTCTGCTCAAGAGATGAAGAAAACGGGCATTCCTTGTCCATACCCAAGAGAGTGGGAATCAATCCCGTATCCGGCGAAGTTCAATCTAATTAACTTCATGCCGTTTGATGGGAAGGGTTTACCCACTCAGCATTTGATTTACTTCAAATCACACCTGGGGGTTATCTCTAGTAATGAGCCTCTGATGGTACGGTCCTTCGTTGGTACTCTTCGCGGAGCCGCATTCGATTGGTATCGCCACCTCAAGACAGGAAGCGTGAATAGCAGGGACGAGATGGAGACTAAATTCCTCACCAACTTCTTCGATGACGACACCGAAATATCCATCGGGTCGTTGCTCGACGAGAAACAGAAAGACGGGGAATTAGTTGATACCTTCGTCAAAAGGTTCCGGAACAAGGCGATGAACTGTCGAGACCCAATCACGGAGGAGTTCATTCTCCAAACTTGCCACAACAACCTCGCGTTGGACGTGTTGGAAGCAATGGGGACAGCACCGTCCAAAACATGGAAGGATCTGAAGGTCCGAGGAGAGCAAGCCGAGCGATTCCTCAGGAGGAAGAAGGCGGAGAGAGGCCAACAGGCGACGAATGCTCCGGCACAGAATTTCGTCCCACGAGGGAAAGGTAAGGCACATGTTAATGCAGTTGATGCTAATCAAACTTTCCAATTGCAACCTCAGCAACAGCCGCAGCAACAAGCACCACAACAGTCGCAGTCGCAATGGCGGCAACGGCCTCAGAAGCAGAAATCTTCGGAGCCAAGATTTCCTAAAGTGTACTCCTTCAAAGATGACGAAGTTCCCGTTATCTTTAAGTACCTGTTGGAGAATAACAAAATCCAGCTGCCGGCGATCGTGGATCAAGAAGGGGCTAGCAAGGTGACGGATCCGAAGTATTGCGCATACCATAGAGCGGTCTACCACCCTACGAGGTCATGCTACCATCTCAAGGACAAGATCCAGGCATTAATTGATGTGGGCGTCATAACCCCGAAGCCGCCCAAGAATGTAGGAGCAAATGCAGTATCAGTCAGCTTTGGATTAGTACCCACAGCGTGGTTTGAACCAAAACGCATCACCAAAGTGGGAATGAAGACAATAAACGACGACCCATACGGACAACGCCAAAAAGGACTTGTGCCACACATAGCCCCAAATGGCAAAATCCTCTGGGTCCATCCTGATCTTATTGAAGACGAGCAGTAGGCGACTTCCTCGACCAGAAAGGGTAAAGGCAAGTCCTACAATGCTACTTCCGCGATCTTCGAAGAGGATGGTGATGAAGCTCCTACCTTCCCGCTCTCCGAAGAAGAACAAGAAGTTTTTGCCACTAGAAACGGAAATGAGTACCACTTCAAATATCCATCACCCAGTGATCAGTTAGCTGAGCAGGGGGTGACTAAACGGGGACCAGCCAAAACTCTCACGGAACTGAGTGTGATTGCGACTCCTAGACCGGTTGAAGACGCTCAACGGAAGCCGGTTGATAAACAAAAAGAAAAGAGGCCCCAAGAGGTGCAGAATCCGAAGCAGTCTCTTTTCAATCGTTCTATTGGAAGAGATAAACCGGAGAGCTCGAATACTCCGTGCATCTTCGATGTTATGGCTCAACTAGCTAACATTCCAGCGTGAATAACATTATATAAGTTGCTACGGTTGTCTAAGGAAACCAGGGAAGCCTTACAAGAAGCCCTGGCCAATTCAGAAGTGTTCCTTACTCAGATCAAGCCGGTACCTGAAGGGTCAGAACCGTTAATTCAGCATTGCAATATAGCGGCTAAGAACCTTCCCTGCATTACCTTTACCAAAGAGGATATGCAGACGAAGAATTCAAACCACGATCGACCCCTATATTTCATTGGGTACATTGGCTCCAGTGAAGTCAACCGAATCCAAGTAGATCTGGGTTTCGCTGTGAGTATTATGCCGCTTCGTTTGATGCATAACCTCGGTATTCCAGTTAGCAAATTGGCGGCCACAGGCACTGTTATCTATGGATTCAACACTAGCGGGTCAAGACCCTTGGGTAAGATCCGGATAAAATGCCAAATGGGTGATTTGAAGACGGAGGTCACATGTTATGTGATTGATGCCGAGACTTCATATAACTTACTATTGGGTCGACCCTGGATCCATAGTAACGTTATAATCCCCTCCACTCTCCATCAGTGTTTGAAATATGTCAACACTGATGGTAAGGTTAGGACGGTGATCACGGATAAGCAACCATTCAAAGGGTTTGAGAATTATTTCACTGATTCTCTCCTTTATGGAAACGAATCCGATACTGAACCATCGGCCCATGGCACGGACAGCGGAGAAGAAGCTGATACCGAAGCCGGATTTGATTATGATGGAGGTTTTGTTTTTAATGACATTGTACCCTTTGTAATCAATCTTGACGATGAACAATCGTCAGATGGCAGTTGTAACTGGCAACTTGCCAATAATGAAATAAACGATGATTTAGAGTACTCACTGTCTCTTGATGATGTGATAAAGGGATTGTATGACAATCTCGATTTGTATATGACGCTTCGATTGTCCTATATAGCAAAGAAAAGCCTCCAGCATTCTTTCGGGACAACCCTGGTTATCCCTGCCAAAGTAGGAGGCGAAAAAGAAGTGATTTACAGTAAAGGAGAGAGTTTTCCATTACCAGATCATTTCTTAAAAGAAGATGAGAATGAAGACAAACCTGGCCAACATTTATCTAAGTATAGTCCAGAAGCACGTAAGCTCATGGAAAAACAGGGGTATAATTTCACACTCGGAGAAGGTTTATACTTCGATCATGGTCCCCGTATTCCAGCCAAAGCAGCATATGTACAAAAAGGAAAACCGGATGATTATTATAAATTCAGGCGGGGATTAGGGTATGTCTCGTCTTCAGAAGACGAATGTTGCTGGTTAATCAACAACCAATCATCTAGGCAATACAAAGATGGGTACTCGTCAGATTCCTCGTATTGGGATTCTGATACAAGTCTGGGGGAAGTATTCAAAGCCCTAATGACAAACATGACTACAGCTGATCTATCCACAATGGAGGGCGACGATCAAATGCCAACATGGGAAGACCCATGGGTTCATCACCTGAACATGCAGTATGGTGATAGATTTGAACAGAGGGAACCCCCCACTGAAGATAAAGTAGTCCAAATTAACATGGGCGATGAAGCCAACCCAAAGCCTATATTCATCAGCGATAGTCTTCCCCCAGATGAGAAGGAGGAATTAATTGCTCTCATCAGGGAGTATATTGACGTCTTCGCTTAGAACTATGAAGACATGCCAGGGCTCGACCCCAATGTGGCAATGCACCGCCTCGATATCAAGTCGGATGCCAAACCTGTCAAACAACAGCAAAGACGGTTTTGTCCGCAGATTATGGAAGCCATTGAGGCAGAGGTTAAGAAATTGATCAAATCAGGATTTACTCGAGAGGAGCAACATCCAGACTGGCTAGCCAATATTGTTCCAGTCATGAAGAAGAATGGTAAAATCAGGATTTGCATTGACTTCAGGAACCTGAATGCCGCATGTCCAAAAGACGACTTTCCTCTCCCAATCACGGATGTCATTATCGACAATACATGCGGATTTGAGAGAATGTCTTTTATGGATGGCTTTTCAGGATATAACCAAATCAAGATGCACCCAGATGACGAGAAGCATACTGCGTTCAGAACGCCCCTCGGTGTCTTTTGCTACACGGTGATGCCTTTCGGTCTAAAGAATGCAGGCGCCACGTACCAGCGAGCAATGACTAAGATTTTCCAAGAACATCTCAGGAAAACAGTCGAGTGTTACGTTGATGATTTGGTTGTAAAAAGCCATAACAAAGAAGATCACATCAGGGACTTGAAGACGATGTTCGATCTCATGCGGAGTCATCAATTGAAGATGAACCCCACTAAATCCTTCATTGGAATGACCAGTGGAAAATTCCTTGGATTCGTCATCACCACTAAAGGTATACATATCGATCCCGATAAGGTGAAGGCGATACATGAATGGCAACCCCCTAGAAATCTAAGAGAACTCAGAGGATTGCAAGGGTGTTTAGCTTACATCCGGCAGTTCATCTCAAATCTTTTTGGGAAGTGCCAACCATTCTCCAAGCTAAACAAGAAAGGTGTGTCATTTATTTAGGACGACACCTGCCAAAAAGCACTCGAAGATATCAAAACATATCTGACGAATCCTCCTGTTCTCGTTGCACCAAAATCAGGTAAACCGTTTTTTATTTACATCAAGGCGATGAACCACTCGATAAGTGCTTTACTAGCACAAGACGATGATAACGGTCACGAATAGGCAGTCTATTACTTAAGTCGGACCTTGGTAGGCGCCGAGTCTCGATATCTGATGATTGAGAAAGAATGTCTCGCATTGGTATTCGTAGTACAAAAGATGCGGCATTACTTGGTTAGACAGACGATTTACGTCATTTCTAACGTTAACCCAGTACGGGTATTTATGACACAACCGGCCTCTATGAATTGGCGGTTAGCGAAGTGGGCCCTTCTCTTGTCCCAGTATGATTTGCACTTCAAACAGCAGAAGTCAATCAAAGGACAAGCAATTTGTGATCTTTTGGCGGTAAACCCGACATCGGATACGGCAGAAGTATATGATGACTTGCCAGATGAAACCCACGAGGTTAACACTACATCGCGCCAACAAGTATGGCAATTATACTTCGATGGTGCTTCGAGAGCAGCTAATGTGGCAATAAACCCTGGATGTTCTAGAGTCTCCTCCGGAGTTGGAGTTGTCTTAGTTTCCCCGGGGAAGCATGTGATGCCTCGGGCTTATTCACTGACTGATCCATGTTCCAATAACGTAGCCGAGTACAACGCGCTTCTCATTGGACTCAGTTTTGCCAAGGAGCTGGGAGTCGAATATCTCGAAGCTTTTGGAGATTCTCAATTGATAGTCAACCAAGTCCGTAGAGAGTATGAAGTCAGGAATCAAGACCTAATCCCGTACCACAAGGAGGCCATCAAAATGGCAGATTCTTTTGAAGAATTCTTTATTGAGTACATCCCTCGTCTCCAGAACGCTTATGCGGACGCACTGGCAGCACTAGCGGTATCACTTGCGTAGCCTCCCAAAACTGAACTGCTAGTCACAGTAAGATCACATCAACTCTGCGTACCCATATACAATATGGATATCGAAGAGGAAGATGATAGAAATATAAGCGCCAAGGAGGTGAACTCAACTCAAATTGGGTCTGAGTCTCGAGATTGGCGTTTTCCTATCATTGACTACATCCAATATGGTATTTTGCTAGAGGATGTAAAAGAAAGGGAATCAATCCGCCGAAGAGCACCAAGATTCTTCTATATTACCGAGACCCATACATTATATCGTCGGGGGTACGATGGTTTGTTACTCCGATGCCTTTCGAACAAAGAAGCTGAAGAAGTTCTTAAGGAAGCGCACGAAGTAGAATGTGGTGCGCATCAGCCTGGTCCCAAACTGTATGATCGCATCAGGAGAATGGGATATTTTTGGCCAACTATGGTTCGTGATGCAATCGAGTACGCCCGAGAATGTCATGCCTGTCAAGTACATGCAAATTATATGCACCAACCACCGGAGCGTTTACACACGTCAATCACGTCTTGGCCGTTCGAGACATGGGGTATGGACATTGTCGGTCCTATTTTTCCCCCTTCAGTCAAAGGAGATCGATTCATTCTCGCAATCACGGATTACTTTTCAAAGTGGGCTGAAGCAATTCCGCTTAAAGAAGTGAAGACGAACAACGTCATCAATTTCATCAAACATCACGTCATATACCGACACAACGTGCCAAGACGGATCATTCATGACAACGGTCCACAGCTCATAAGCAACACTTTCGTCAGGTTTTGTGACAAGTTCAAAATTCAAGATGTTTCATCGACAGCTTATTATCCCGCTGCGAATGGATTAGCTGAAGCTTTTAACAAGACGATCATTAAGATCCTGTCAAAGCTCGTGAAGACCAATAAACGAGACTGGGACGATAAACTCGGTGAAGCACTCTGGGCTTATCGTACCACCATACGCACACCTACAGGAGCCACCCCGTATTCGTTGGTATACGGATGTGAAGATTTGCTACCATTAGAAATCCAAATCCCGTCCCTTCGGATCGTGCTCGCAACTGAGATGACGACGGAAGAGCAACATCAGAAACGTCTCGAAGAACTCGAAATGTTGGATGAAAGGCGCTTGGAAGCTCAACAACACATTGAGTTTTATCAAGCCAGAATATCTAGGGCTTTTAACAAAAGAGGCCGACAAAGAAGCTTCAAGGAAGGAGATCTGGTCCTCGCTGCTCGCCGACCGATAATCCTCAACTCCAAGAAGAAAGGTAAATTTGAACCCAAATGGGAAGGGCCGTTTGTGATAGACACGGTCTACTCAAATGGCGCTTATCGCCTAATTTCTCTAGAGGGTATCAGGCAATTAATACCAATAAATAGGAAGTTCCTGAAAAAATACTATCCCTAGTACATTCAGGAAACCCATTTATCGGGAAGTTCCTTGAAGAATATTACACTTAATATCCTAGAGGATAACCCAAAATCATTTTCACCACAAAAATCCCTCACTGATCAATTTCAATTGACAGTGAGTCCACCAAAAGTGTCTTTTTGGTCCAAGCCACCAACAAATTCCCCTCTTGATTCTTTCCACGAACAAGAGGTCCACTTTTAATTCAGAGCCTCCTTTCGATAAACGAAAGAACTCTCTTCTTTTCTCTTTGGTTAAACCTCTTCATGGTTATAACCAAAGTTGAAATTTTATTTTGATAAATGAAAAACTCATCTAGATAACCAATCCTATAAAAGGTAAGCTTATCTAGATCTTCCGGATTCTCGAAGTGGAGATCCCACTTCTAATTTCTTTTTTGCACTGAAAATAGAATATAAAATTCTTCCTTTCCAAAATCAAGGAATAGAATATAAAATTCTTCCTTCCTTGTTCGGGGAATAGAATATAAAATTCTTCCTTTCCCACACTAACCCTTTTTCCAAGAACTTATCAAATTTAGGATTCATCCTAGGAAGTTTATCCCGAATCCTAAGCAGGGATAAGTCTGCGCCTAACACGCGCTGCCGGTTTAGTCTTTCTCCGTAAAAAAAGACACCAGAGTTCGATTCTGGGGTATCCTATCCTGAAACCTAAGCAGGGATAAGTCTGCGCCAAACCCGCGCTGCCGGTTAGTTCTTAACCATTAAAAAGAACATCCGCCCACATATTCAACATTGTGGCAGGTTGTTATTAATAACACCAAAATCCATGCCTTACACGCATAGGGAATTCATCCTGAATCCTAAGAAAGGATATGCCTAAGTAGGGAATTCATCCGCCCACATATTCAACATTGTGGCAGGTTGTTATTAATAACACCAAAATCCATGCCTTACACGCATAGGGAATTCATCCTGAATCCTAAGAAAGGATATGCGCCAAACCCGCGCTGCCGGTTAGTTCCTAACACGCGTCGCCAGGTTAGTCTTTTACTGTCCAAGAAGACACCAGAACCTGATTCTGGGGACCTTTATCCCGAAGCCTAAGTAGGGATAAGTCAGTGTCTAACACACGTTGCTGGGTAGCCTATTCCCGTAACAATGGCGAAGCCTATGTATCCGACATCATAGCACAAAGTCTCAGAGAATTCACTCTCTTAGCACAACGTTACATGTGGAATGAATTTAGACAATCCGCATGCTAGCCCGGCTCAAACGGTAGTCGGTAAAGGCTAATCAAATCCGTTGAAGGCTGGGGGTTAGCCAAAAATCCTAAAGTCAACGCCTAGCACGCGTCGCCGGGTAACCTATTCCAGTAACAAATGGTAAAGCCTATGTATTCGACATCATAGCACAAAGTCTCCGAGAATTCATTCTCTTAGCACAACGTTACATGCGGAACGGATTTAGACAATCCGCATGCTAGCCCGACTCAAATGGTAGTCGGTAAAGGCTTATCAAATCCGTTGAGGGCTGAGGGTTTGCCAAAAATCCTATGAGTATTATGGTCAATTATTCTAAACAGAATGAGAAATCATAATAAAGATGAAGATAAAACCATGTCCACTAGGAGGATCTAAAGTCAAAGTATCTAGCAAAAGAAATCATACATCAAGCCCATGGCTAAAAATCTGCTGACTAATCTTAGACAGCTTTTCATCATAAGCTTGCCTAGCTCATCCTCCAATTCAGCTCTGAGGGACTCTTCAGTGGCGGCTAGAGTCTTCACAGCAATATCCTCCGTCTCAACCAGCTTCTGCTTCAAGGACTTCAACTCCGCAGATAAGGCAATATGGGCTTGCTGATCCTGTACCTTCATCATCTGAAGAATACTCAAAGTCTCCTCTTCTTCACGAAGCTCTTTTCTGAGCTGTTCTATTTTGGTCTCGCAAGAGGCAATAGAAAAGTCAAGCTCGGCAAGGGAAGATGATCTAACAGCAAGGTTGGTC
The DNA here is from genome assembly GCA_022839385.1 of Asparagus kiusianus. NCBI lineage: Eukaryota > Viridiplantae > Streptophyta > Magnoliopsida > Asparagales > Asparagaceae > Asparagus > Asparagus kiusianus. The sequence goes on from BQKN01062652.1 coordinate 23,516, forward strand.
TCAACTCGATCTACCTGATCCCGTTGCACCTGAATCTCGAACTCAGCAAGAACTCGAGTATTGCGCCATGTCTGTAAGCGAGTATCCAACTCAGCAGCAATGAATGAAGAAGCACTTGCATCACGGAGCTCACGTAACATCTGAAGCTCGTGCTCTAGGCAATCAAGGTCATCAATAATAACCTTCGCTAGATCCAGATATCCTGCATCCCTTATTGAGTTTATTCTGGAATCAAGGAATGGCTTGAATTGGTGAAGGAAGAGTCCTCCATGGAAGAGTTTGCTAATCATGGCGTTCACAAAGGAAAAGAAGGAACGAACTTCTATACAGATGACGATTTTCTCAGGATCGTTGTCTGATAACAACTCCTTCACGAGGACATGAAGCTGAGAAGAAAGCCCTACACAAAAAGGGGGAAATCTATCAAAAAAAAGCCGTGATGAAGAAATAGATGACATTTCTCAGTTTCTTAATTTATACCATCTTCCCCTTAAGTCACTGGGGGTAGCGGAGGTGTAACCACTGTTGATGTAACAGCTGGTGTAGCTGGTCTCACAGTCGGTTCAACAGGATCAGTTTCGACAAAAGCTTCTGTCAAACACAAAACGTAATTCTATGATCCATCACACTATAGTTGCATTAGTCAAAAAATGGCTAGTCCTATAATTAATCTGAGAAGAGACACGTACCTTTAAGAGGACCATTCTCGGAATTCTTAGGGAACATATCTTCAGGCATCTGGTCATCAATCTGAGGAGAGCCATACATGAAGTGGAGCATGGGAGTGTCCACAAGCAGACCTTCCTCGTCGAAATCATCAGTCGAAAAATCTGACACAAGAAGATATAAATGCGAAAGAAGAATAAAGAGGCTACAACTAATGGAAATGAGTTACCTCCTACGGATATGTCAGCCTCTTTACTCCCAAAGTCCACGTTCGCCCCCTGTAATTTATCTGGAAGAGCAAGAAGCATAGAGACAATTAAGGGAGGCACGAATTCTGAATGGTTCAACTCCTTTGTGTGCCATCTAAAGGATATATGGTCAATGGTAGATGTACCTGGATACGCTGAATCGGGTCCTACGTTGATAGCCTCCCTATCGTCGGTAGCTTCTGCAGGCTTTTCTACCTGGTGTAGTAAGTCAGGCTCATCAAAATCATGAGGAGCGGGATCAAGACTCATCTCGCCTTCCTCACATTCTCCTATATAGAGATAGAAAAGAATAAGTCCTAAGTTCTGAATGATCAAGAGGACGGTCTATAGGGTAGATGCTACCTCCATCGCTAGCAGGATCATTACTAGCCAAATCCATCTCAAATGCCCGTGAATCTGCACGCGGCTTGCGGGCTAGTCTCTTCCGCCTAGCAGCTGGGACAACAATCGGAGGTCTCGCCTGAGTTAAAGGACGGAATTCTTCTTCCTTATCAACCATTGTCCCTAAAAACGTCAAACAGTTGTTAAGATTAATAATTCTGGAGGACAGAGAGAAAAGATAAGTGATTAACCTCGCTCGAAACATTCCTCATTATCTCCACCCGAGGCCTCTTCAGCAGAATCGAAAGTCTTTGTTCCTTCTTCGTCGATCCGACGAGTCTTGCTCCGCGCTCTCTGTAACCGAGCATCTTCCTGAATCGCACGAAAATCAGCCTGAGAAGCCTCCTCAGCCACTAGCTCTGCAATTAGCTTCATAGGGACGGGTTTGTTAGCTGATAACAACCACCTGCAGCTCAAGAATGTGAACTTTAACTGACGCTCAGCACCCGGGAGACTGAACTTAGCACCAGTGCAGCCCGTCACAGTCCACAACCATGCCCGAAGACCGTCCACCAAACCGCCATGGGTCCGGAGCTGCTGACGCGGGTTTCCGATATAAAGCTGATCATAACCAAACTGGCGAGCAAATCGGCAGGGTAGATATGGCTCTATGAAACACTGATTCCTCACCCGGAAGGTCAGATAACCCGGCCTAATGTTCACTAGCCAATTAAAGCAGCTGATATCTAAATGAGTTCGATACTCCCTCGGCTTCTCCTCATCAATCAAACACTCTCCGTATCGGCTGAAGAACTGCGGAAAGCAAGTGGAAAATGCCCAACACTTGTGGACCTGTAGCTGCTTCCTGACTTCAGGGAATCCCCACCCCTCCCACCTTCCATTCTCAAACAACTGTAGTAGGGGAACAGAACGGTCTGTGGTGTTCGGCACTGACATCATATCAGAACGATGAAGGACGAACCAAGCCATCAAATAAGTGTATGGAAGTTCCACCTTAGTAACAGGAATCTGAGCTGACGGTTCATCTTCTTTCTGTGTGAAAGCCCTAGAAATCTATCGAAGCCCTCATTGAATGTTAGCTACCATCACCGAAAGAAGCGAAAGCTCCTTTTTGTAGGCAAGCTGAACCGCCGGGTAGAGCACTTCCAATGGCAAAATGTCACCGGACTGATATGGGACCACGCATTTCTTTAACCAGATAGTGAGGTAACCGTCAAGAAGGGTCATCGGCTGAATCAAGGTGGTCGCATGCTATAAGAATGATTTAAACTTGGTCCCTGCGGGAAATCCACTCTCGGGACTGCTAATGGTATAGGAGTGAGCGTCGGTCTTCTTCAGTAGACCATTAACCTCTGAAGGAGTAAGCGTTACCAGCTCACAAATAGCCTCGCCAGAAGTGTTCTCTAAATTTCTGAACAAGTAACATGCGAACTGCTTCAGACTCACATGTGACTTAGTCCTCTTCGCTAAAGGCTCAGACTGCGCCAAAGCAATATGGTAGTGACATGTGAGATCCCATAAAGTCTCATAGCGGTTGGGCATTCGGTCCTTCAGCTGACTCAACTCATGGTTGGAAGAAAAGTACTCCTGATAGAGCATCTGGCCCATAGGCAAACCGGAAATCTTGTGCATCTCGTGGAGAGCCAAGCCTAACTCTCCTTGCCTAGTCAGGAAAGTGTTCCAATCCGGGTTATAGAGCTCATACAAAGCGAAGAAATGTTTAGCGCTGACAGGTAAACCATACATGGTGGAACGAACAGCTGCATATAGACCACAAGCATGCAACTCCTCGCTCCATCGGTTCAAGACATAGTTCGTCAAACGAGCCCACCAAAGCTTGTCCGTAGAATGGACCCAGCCATAGAATCTGTGACGTGACGCAGGCATCTCCCGTCCTAAGTCAGCGAGACGGTTCTTCAAAGTAGAAGAAGAAGCAAGAAACTCGTTACGCGGCGGTATATCCAGCCCCAATACTCCCGGACGTAATCCAACGATGTGACTCCTGTTCGAACCAGGAGCTTCCTGATGAGTAATGTAGCCATAGTGAACGCTCTCATGCTCCTCTGTCAAACGCCACGACATCTCCCGTGTCACAGCCTGACACCTGAGCTCAGTCAATGAACGGTGACGAGGAATCTTAGGCAAATATAGAAAAACCACGCCATCTTTATGAAGCCACTGCTCAGCATTAATAAGCACTGCAGCGGGGTCTTTCACAGAGTCACCGAATAAAAAGTTAGTCTTCCTAAGAGGCTAAACAGAGCTGGTATCCTTCACAAGAGGCGCATCAGTAATCAACTGTCGAAGAGCTCGATGCCCACCTTCCTTCACCACTTGGACAACCTCAGTCGACGTGCCTGGAGCAAACTGAAGAGTAAGCGGAATAGGTAAAAAATCATCGGAGGTCGAATAATACTCATCACGACGCCCGTCCACTGCATGAGATGAGAATGCTCCAGAGGGATATTCAATTGAAACAAATAATTAAACATTTGTTAGTTTCGGTTATAAAAGGAAGTTGAACTCATATTACGAATGGGTAAGATAGAGTCACTGCTTTATAAAGGGTGAGACGATTTGGCCACATTATGCACTCATAAGATAGGGTATATCAACAATATATCCCTGCCTTATAAGGCACAATGCAGCGTCAAATCACCCCCTTTATTTGTTTTGAGATATGGTTTTGACCAAGCAAAACCCATCTTTAAAGCGTCAATCCTCACCAAAGAGAATCAAGGCTCTTCCCGATTGTCTCACCAAGGAGAACAAAATGGGGATAAAAGGACTAATTTATAAATCTCGAAATATGCCGAGAAGAGAGCTCACCAGAGTATGAGGAAAGCACGCCATCAGCCGACTCCGTAGGGGATCGACCTCTCGGAATATGCGACATGGTAATCTGCCAAATAAAAGAGGAGATCAGATATAACAAATTTTAGTTAGGGTGACAAACTCTAACCCTAAAATTTTACCCCCTCTATATTGCAATTAAACCCCTCAGATCTCCAAATTCTACCCCCTGAGATGCGAGCTCGAGGCATCAAATCAAAACCCTAACCCTTATATGCAATCCGACAAATTCATGTATAAATTAAACATGAAATATGCCAAAATTATGGAGGATTTACCTGAAGAAAAGCTCGAAGATCCAATAAAAATCAGATCTTGAAGGAGGCTTGAACCACGTGCTCGAGGGTTCTGAGAGAAACTTTTTATATGAAGGATTTGAAGGATTTTTTTCAGTCTAAGATCCAAAGGAAAGGTAGATCTTAGATGAATTTTAGGGTTTGAAGGAGAAAGGATGCACGAGAGAAGACAAAAAATCCAAAAGAGGGATAGAGGGGGGCCGGCCCTAGAGAGAGAAAAAGGGGACTCTTTTATAGAGTGAACCAGTCTTGAACCGGACCAGACCAGTTCTGAACCGGACCAGACCAGTCCTAAACCGGACCAGACCAGGATAAATCAGTTCAGAGGAGGCTGAACCAGACCAGACCAGTCTGAACCAGGCCAAACCAAGCTGAACCAGACTGAACCAGGTTAAACCAGTCCTGAACCAGTCTTGAACCAGGCTGAACCAGGTTGAACCAGTTTTGAACCAGTTCTGAACCAGTTTGAACCAGGTTTGAACCAAAATTCAAATTAAAGCTGAACTGGGTATCGAAACGACTTGAGATCGACCGACAATTCAGTCCCTTATTTATTCACCCCTCTCCCATATATTCGGAAGGGTTGGAAGATTCTTTGTGAGCCTGATTACTGCCTTTTTTTGGGGGCATTATCAGACCGGTTCAACTAATTCGAACCTCAACAATACTCTAATAAGGTATACGAGTATAAACTATTCCCTATTTTTGTTGAGAAGTTTCTGAAGAGTATTTTTCTAAAAATATTCTTAAGGATAACTCAACAACACTTCGAAAAGTATAGGAGTATAAACTGCTTCTCGAGACTCCCGCAGACGTACGGGTATAACTGTGGCAAAACGCCGGACAACGCGTTGCAAATGAAGACTCAACGCCAACAATCGATGGTCAGTTCTATGTTGAAACAACAAACACGAGCTAAAGATCAGAAAATTAGGAATTGAATTCAAGTTCAAAATTCCGACAACGGTCAGACAATAAATGCAGTACCGGAACCCTTGCAGACATTCGACAAAGCACCGAATAGCCTGGAGGATTGAAGGAATCAAGAATAGAAGTCATTCCAAAAATCCCGTCATAACCGATTGAAGGTTGGGACAATCATATCCAAAGTATTCCAGACTCCTCTATAAAGAATGAGGCTGAAACACTTTGGAGGGGGTATCTGTAGGCATATAAAACGGCTTATAGGTCTCTTAACACAGCTCAACACGGTGATTCGACAAACCAACGAACCATCGGGTGATGAATCCAAGAATGATCGTTAAACCACAATATCGAAGCCAAGTGAGACGCGACAAAGCGGATTAACGAGGCAACAAGGTTAACGAATCGCACGCAAACAACAGAATACTTCCAATCGCGTGCCCAATCAAGCTAACGGGTCGATGAATCAACGAATCATCCAACCGTAGAGTCCACCACATCAATCAAGATCGGGAGCGGACTCGAACGAATCAAGATCAAATCAAGATCGGATCCGGACTCAAACTCGAACGCCAAAGCGGATTTACTGCTAAATCAGGATCCGGACTGCCAAATCAGGATCCGGATCAACAATGAGGTTCGGATTAACTACAAAATCGGAAAACGGGTGAAGAGGCAAAACACCAAACACCTGGAAGGCTCAGCAAAAGCCAAGTCACCAAGGTGGCTCGGCAACCGAGCCACCTCTAGGTGGCTCAGCGAGCCACCAAGGTGGCTCGGTGGCCGAGCCACCA
>BQKN01062652.1:29759-40504 GCA_022839385.1 Asparagus kiusianus
GCCACCAAGGTGGCCAAGCCACCTGTGCCAGAGCACAGGTTTGAGCGCCTATAAATAGGTTAGGGGGGCTCATTGTTTTGGAGGTTGGAATTTTTAGAGGCGAAGCTCTGCTGGATTGAGATCTGAACCTCAGAGTTTTGAAGCTTGAAGACTTGAACTTTCAGATCCGGTGCTTGACGATCATCCACGTCAAACAATGCAGGAGTTTGAGAGGGATCGCATCTGAGATCTACACGGGTATCCTCCGGATCAAAACTTGGTTTTTGATCCCGAGAAGAGTATCGATTTCGCTTGGTCGATTTCGATTACTTCGGGCGATTATTTCCTTGGTTAATTAATCCCCCCCGGCTATTATTTTCTTTGCGAAATAATACCCGTCATACCGTGTAGATCCGACCAGATCTAGATCACACGGTGGTCCACGGATGAACCCCGGCGCAGGCAAAGAACCCACACAAGCAAGAGACCGCAAAACAGGATCTTGCGATTCGTTCAAAAAGGAAAGTTGTAATTTTTTCTTTTTCTTTGATTTTGTTGTAACCGGATCTTATAAAAAGACCGGATCTTTTGTAATCAAAAAATAATTACTTGAGAGAACAATGACTTCAATGAAGAAAACAATTTTTCCCGCGAACAGAACGCATGAAGTGAGTCGACGGACCACGCGAAGCAACGGATTTTTGGAATAATCGAAACACGAATGAATCTTGAGCTACACGTCGCTTACGAAAGACAAAGCACCCCTCGTATCCCATTTACTTCATATATAATTCAATCATGAGAGCCTGTAGATCTCCTCGTCGGCTTTCCGACGTATTCTGGATCACGTGATTCCGAGTTCGGATGATGAAAATATAGCAAAAACAGACGAAGTGCGCGAGACCAAGCCCTGAGCCAAACTGAGAAACCAATTGGTGTCTCAGCCAAACCGAAACACCCATGAGTGTCTCAGCTTGGCCAAGACACTTACAAGTGTCTCGGCTAAGACGAGACACTCTCAAGTGTCTCAGCTTGGCCAACACACTCTCAATTGTCTCGACCATGCCGAGACACTCTCAAGTGTCTCGGCCACGTCGTCACACCCACGAGTGTCTGCAACCCGAAAAAGCTGATTTTTGACTGTTTTGGCGGTTTTTCGACCGTTAACCACCTGGATTTGCCCCAACTGATAAAATATCATCCATGAACATGGTTAAGTGGTTACAACTAAGGATAAGAGGGAATCGGCCGTTCTTATCAGGAAACAGGGATCCCAAAGCCTATAAATACAGCCCAGGGCCTTCATTTTCTGAGATTTGAAATTCTCGAGCGTTGGCGAAGCCCTGCGGAATTGAAGACTGAAGGAGCACAAATTTCAGATGAGAGGAGGAGATTAGTCGAGTTCTTCAGCGCAGGAAAGAAGAGTTCGTCCGTTCTGCAGTTCCCGTGTTCTTCCCTTAAGATTATCCCGTTGCGGTAATCTTAAGAAGAATATTTATCTCGTTGTTGCCGAGATAATTGTTTTGGCTTCTTGATTCCTTCGCGAATTGATGAAGCTTCAGATCTGATCTAATCGTCAGGTGGTCCATGGATATTGGCATCCCCGTCACTGGCCAAGAATCCACGCAAGCAAGACTCGATAAATGAATCTTGTGTTTATTTTCGAGAGAGTTGTATTATTTTTATTTTTTCGTTATTTGAATTCATTATAAACGACTAAAGTTATAATGAAATCAATCACGAATGCGATTTTCAAAGGAAACAAATTGGCAACCACAGTGGGAATACAAATTACAATGGGAGTGTTGATTCGTACAAATCACTCGAAGGGAGTACCTGGCGTTAAGTGACAAATACTTAACACGAAGGGGTTTGTTTCCTTTGAAAGTCACCTTTGTGATTGATTTCATTATAACTTTAGTCAATTACAATGAATTCAAATAATAATAAAAAATACAACTCTCTCAAAAATAAACACAAGATTCGTTTATCGACTCTTGCTTGTGTGGGTTCTTAGCCGGTGATGGGGATGTTAATATCCGTGGACCACCTAATGATTAGATCAGATCCGAGGCTTCATCGATCTGCGAATGAATCAATAAGCCAAAGCAATTATCTCGACAACAGCGTAATAATTACTCTTCTTTAGATTACCGCAACGAGGTAATCTTAAGAGAAGAACGCGGGAACTGCAGATCTGACGAACTCTTCTTTCCTGCACCGAAGAACTCAATCGATCTAATCATCAGGTGGTCCACGGATATTGACGTCCCCGTTACCGGCCAAGAACCCACTCAAGCAAGAGTCGATAAACGGATCTTGTGTTTATTTTTGAGAAAGTTGTACTTTTTTTATTATTATTTGAATTTGTTGTAATCGACTAAAGTTATAATGAAATCAATCACGAAGGCGGCTTTCGAAGGAAACAAACTGGCAACCACAGTGAGAGTTTGAGTGGGAGTTTCTTATTCATCACCTTCTTGTAGTGACCGAGTTATCCCTAAGAATACACTATATAGAATTCTTTCTGGAACTTCCCGTTACATCCACCCCCAGCTTCCTTTGCGAAATCGGTCTAACCTTGTACTTAGTTGGATGATCGGGTTATCCTTAAGAATACCAGGCATGGCACTCTCCGGGAACTTCCCGTGAAAGAAAGAAAATAGTTTAGACTCGTATACTTATTGGAGTATTGAGAAGCAGGTTATACTCGTATTCTGGTGTCTTTTCGTTTGGGGAAAGACTAAACTGGCAGCATGTGTTAGATATAGACTTATCTCTCTTTTAGGGTTTGAGATAAAATCCCCCGTGTATGAAGTGCGTGGATTTGAAATTGAGAAATGTATCTTTTCTAAGGGTAAAGACAAACCCAGAGCGGGAAAGGAAGAATTTTATATTCTATCTCCCAGAACTTAAGAGGACGGATTTTATATCCTTTTTCTAGTTGCTGGGGAAACTCAAGGTGGGATCTCCACCTTAAGATTCCAAAAAGGTAAAACTAAGAGTGGGATCTCCACTCCGAGAATCGAGAAGATTCAAGCAACCCTAACTTTTATAGGATTGGTTGCTTAAACGGAAAAGAGCTATTCGTTTATCGAAGTGAGGTCAAAGTTCGACCCTAACTTTTATAGGTTTGGTCGAATAGGTTTGAGGCAATCATAACTTTTATAGGTCTGATTGCTCAATTGAAAGTGAACCTCTAATTCATAGACAGAATCGAGAGGGGATTCTGGTTTTGGCCCTAACTTTTATAGGTTTGACCAAGAAAGCAGAGGGAGTGGAATACAGATAACAGTGAAAATATCGATTTGTACTAGCCACTCGAAAGAGGATTTCGATGCCAAGTGATCAGTACTTAACACGCAAAATTTGAAATTGCTAAAGATTGGCGGATAGGATTTTTTGGTGGACTCACCGTCAATTGATTTGATCGGTGAGGGATTTCGTGGGGAAAGATTGATCTTGTCAAAAATAGTCAAATCTCATCTCATCAAAAGAATTCATGAGGGTTGGTGAATTTAATCTTGAAAATGAGATAGATTCCATCATTGAGGACATTTAGAATCCAAATAGGGATTTCTTGCTTATCCTTTTTGTAACTACCGGGTTATCCCTAAGAATACCCCACTTAGTATTCTTCCAGGAACATCCTGTGACATGGGTTATCCCAAACGTACTAAGGGTAGTACTTTTTAGGAATTTTCTGTTTATCGGCACTATGAGCCGAGCGCCTTCCTTGGTAATAAGGCGATATGCGCCATTCGAGTAGACTGTCTCTACTACGAATGGTCCCTCCTATTTGGATTCAAATTTACCTTTCTTCTTAGAATTATGGATCATGGGCCATTGGACAGCTAAGACCAATTCTCCTTCTTTAAACTCCATTGTCGAACTTTTTTATCAAAAGATTGGGAAATTCTGGCTTGGTAGAACTCAATATGCTGCTGAGCTTCCAAGCGCTTCTCGTCGAGCATCTCGAGTTCTTCGAGACGTCTCTGACACTGTTCTTCGGTTGTTAACTCTATTGCGAGAGCGATCCAAAGAGATGGAATTTGAACTTCTAATGGAAGAACGGCTTCACACTCGTATATCAGAGAGTATGGGGTTGCGCCAGTAGACGTGCGAACTGTGGTGCGGTATGCCCATAGAGCTGCGCCCAGCTTATCATCTCAATCTTGTTTATTAATTTTCACGAGTTTTGATAAAAGCTTTATGATAGTCTTGTTAAAGGCTTCCGCCAATCTATTGGCTGTGGGATTATAAGCTGTCGACGAGACGTCTTGAACGTTAAACTTCTCGCAAAATTTTATGAAAGCGTTACTGACAAACTGGGGCCCATTGTCATGTATGATTCATCTTAGGACACTATATCGGTAAACAATATGGTGCTTGATGAACGCAATCACGTTGCTCGTCTTTACTTCTTTGAGCAGAATGGCTTCAGCCCACTTGGAGAAGTAATCGGTAATTTCTAGAATGAATCTATCGCCTTTGACTGATGGAGGATTTATAAGACCAACGACGTCTATTCTCCAAGTCTCAAAAGGGCATGAGGTAGCCGAAGGATGTAGATGCTCCGGGGTTGGTGCATATAATTTGCGTGTACCTAACACGCATGATACTTTCGGGCGTATGCGACTGCGTCTTTCATCATGGTGGGCCAGAAATATCCCATCCTTCTGATGCGGTTGTAAAGTTTGGGGCCAGGTTGGTGTGAACCACAAGCCCCTTCGTTTGTCTCCCTAAGGACTTCTCCCGCCTCTATAGTGGATAAGCAACGTAATAGTAAACCATATACCCCCAGTGATATAGCGTTTGACTTTCCATGTTATAGTAGAATCTCGGTGCTCTTCTTCGGATTGAGTCCCTTTCCTTCATGTCTTCTGGTAAAATTCCATGCAAGACGTAATCGATGATAGGAAAACGCTAATCTCGGGGTTTGAACTCAACTTGAGTTGAATACATGTCTTTAATATCATCTCCTCCGTTGTCTACATCATAGATTAGTACGAAGAGTTGGTGAGTTCTCACCGTAACGAATTGTTCCATTTCGGAGGCTTTGCCAGAGATACTGCTAATGCTGCTAACGCATCCGCGTAGGCGTTCTGTAAGCATGAAATGTATTCGATAAAGAATCCTTCAAATGATTCCGCCATCTCAATGGCCACTTTATGGTATGGTATCAAATCTTGATTTCTGACCTCATACTCTCCCTAAACTTGTTTAACTATCAGTTGAGAGTCACCGAAAGCTTCCAAGTATTCGACCCCAGCTCTTTAGCAAAGCTAAGTCCAATAAGTAGTGCGTTATACTCGGCTATGTAATTCGAGCACGGCTCGGTCAGTGAGTAAGCTCGAGGCATCACATGTTTTCCCGGGGAAACTAAGACAACTCCAACTCCGGAAGAAATCTTAGAACATCCCAGAGCACTTGCTACATTAGTTGCTTGAGAAGCACCATCGAAGTACAAACACCACACCTATTGATGGGAAGTTGTGTTGGCTTCGTGGGCTTCATCTGGCAGGTCATCGTACACCTCGGCAGTATTCGTAGTTGGGTTAGCTGCCAGGAGATCACAAATAGCTTGGCCTTTGACCGACTTTTTTTGCTTAAAGTGTAGGTCGTATTAGGACAGAAGCAGGACCCATTTCACTAGCCACCAGTTCATGAAAGTTGGTTGCGTCATGAATACTCAGACTAGATTAACATTAGAAATGACATAGATAGTATGTCCGACCAAGTAGTGTCACATCTTTTGAATAGCGAATACCAAGGCGAGACACTCTCTTTTAATCATTGGATATTGAGATTCGGCACCCACGAGGGTCCGGCTCAAGTAATATACGGCCTGTTCGTGACCATTATCGTCATCTTGTGCAAGTAGTGCACTTAACGAGTGGCTCATCTCCTTGACATAAATCAAGAATGGTTTGCCCGATTTCGGTGCAACGAGCATCGGGGGTTTCAAGAGATATTCTTTAATATTCTCGAACACTTTTTGATAGGCGTCATCCCATACTAATAACACGACCTTCTTTGTAAGCCTGGAGAATGATTGACATTTCCCCAAAAGATTCGAGATGAACCGACGAATATAAGCTAACTATCCTTGTAATCCTCTGAGTTCCTTAAGGTTTCATGGGGATTGCAGCTCGTTATTTGCCTTCACTTTATCAGGGCCGATGTGAATACCCTTGGTGGTGACGATGAATCCAAGGAATTTGCCGCTGGACATTCCAAGGAAAGATTTGGTAGGATTCATCTTCAATTAGTGAGTCTGCATCAGGTCAAACATCCTTTTCAAGTCTTTGATGTGATCACTCTTGTCACGACTCTTCACAACTAGATTGTCCACGTAGCATTCGACAGTCTTCCGAAGATGCTCTTGGAAGATCTTTGACATGGCCCTCTGATATGTGGCACCTGTGTTCTTTAAGCCGAAGGGCATAACTGTGTAACAGAAAACACCTAGGGGTGTTCTAAACACGATATGTTTTTCATCATCTGGATGCATCTTTATCTGATTATAACCAAAAAATCCATCCATGAATGATATTCTCTCGAATCCACACGTATTGTCGATGATAACATGTGTGATAGGAAGAGGGAAATCGTCTTTCGGGCAGGCGGTGTTGAGGTCTTTAAAGTCGATACAAATCATGATTTTCTTATTCTTTTTAAGGACCGGGACAATATTTGGTAAGCCATTCAGGATGTTTCTCCTCCCTGACAAAACCCGAGTTGATAAGCTTTTTAACTTCGAACTCGATTGCCTCCATAATTTGTGGGTGAAACCGTTTTTGTTACTGTTTGACAGGTTTGACATCCGGTTTAATATTGAGGCTATGTATTGCCACATTTGGATGTAGCCCTGGCATATCCTCATAGTTCCAAGAAAAAACATCGATGTACTCCCTGATGAGGACAATTAGCTCTTCTTTCTCATTTGCCGGGAGGCTATCGCTAATGAATATCGGTTTTGGATTATCCTCATTGCCTATATTCACCTAGATTACTTGGTCCTCGGTAGAAGCCTTGCCGAACTGAAGACTGAAGGAGCATGAATTTCAGAAGAGAGGAGGTGATCGATCGAGTTCTTTAGCACAGGAAAGAAGAGTTCGTCGGATCTGCAGTTCCTGTGTTCTTCCCTTAAGATTATCCCGTTGCGGTAATCTTAAGAAGAGTAATTATCTCGCTGTTGCCGAGATAATTGCTTTAGCTTCTTGATTCCATCGCAAATCGACGAAGCTTCGGATCTGATCTAATCGTTAGGTGGTCCACGGATATTAATTAGCAATCGTCACGTGTAAATCATGCTTTAATACATTGTAAAAATAGTAATTACAAATCAAAAGAATCATCTCCATGATTATTTAAACCATTAATTCAATAATTTAGGTTTAATCTTCTCTTTATCAAGAAATTAACATAAACCCTTGTTATCGATTAGATCAACATGAGCATGCTTGCATATTAAGCTTGAAACTTATACAATTCCGTTTATTCACATTCACAAAACCAAGGATATCCCAAACATAGGGTTTAAACAAATTTAATTAACATGTAATCTCTTTTATCAAAAGTCTAGGGTTTAAGCATGAATATAACATAGAACCCTCAAATAAGGGTCAAACTAGGGTTTAAACATGTCTTAAGCATGATTTAACCATTAAAATCAAAATTAGAAACAACCCTAGTGATCATGATCACACTTCTATCATAAATAGCAAGAACACCATGTAGATCTAATATTTTTTATCATTAATATCAAAATTTTAATATTTTTCACATTAGATTAAGATCTAAACATGTAAAACATCAATTTAAACATCTTAAATTATTCATTAACTAAGGGTGTAGGTCTGGATGCAAGTGATCTTGCTTGAAACATCATGTCAAGCCTTTGGACAAGCGTGTAAGATCCCTCCTCTACCAAATGCTACAAAAACCTCATTTTTCCTTCGACAAGTACCTCAGAGAAGGGTCAAACTGAGATCTAGGGTTTAGGTTTTGAGAGAGGGGGTGGCAGTTGCTAAAAAATTCATGAAAAGCCCTTTACAACTCAGAAAAAATGTGTATATATACTCCTGCATGTTATCCGATCAAAATAAAACAAAACAGACCCAAACTCAAACCTGGCGTTCCTAGCAAAACCCCCGCTAGTCGACTACAATACAGTGTAGTCGACTAATCTGTATTTTTGTAAATTGTATTCAGTATTTTAGCTGTAACGTTCATATCAGACCCCAGAATAAGGTGATTTAAGATTTGTTGGAAAGTTGCTAAAGATATCTTTAACTTTTGTCTTTTGAGTTTTCCCATATTCTAAATGTATCAGTGTGAAAAATATATAAACTCTTAACTGGTCATTTTTCCAGATTTCTTCTTCCTGCATGATTTGTGCATTTGCACTCATATATTCACACATATACATTGAATTGGTCTCAAGTTAATTCCTAACATACTCAAACATCAAAAAATGCTATTTATCACATATAATATATTCATTATTATTTATCACATAATATCAAATTTTTCAGGGTTTTACATCGAGGCTTTTTGAGATGTGACATCGAGCAGAGTGAGAGATCGAGGGCTATAGCTGAAGAAAGGAATTTGCACATATGTTCAGGAGATCTACACCGTGATTAAGACAAGATCTCCTGCATCCAAACCTTACCTATAGTGTAGATCTTGGGTTATTATGTAATATGGATTTCTTTGATGCTTAGATTTTACTGTTTAATATGATAAAAAGAGGATTTTTGATATAAAATCTTAACCTGATGTTAGATCTACATGTTTTGCTTGCTGTTTATAATAAAAATGTGATCATGATCATTAGAGGGTGAAGATCTTTGTTTGTATCTTGTTTTCTATGTGTTAATCATGCTCAAAACCCTAACCTTGTGATATAAAGAGCTTACATGATAATTAAGTCTGATTAAACCCTAGGTTTAGGGTATTTTGGTTCTATAAATGTGTATAAAGTGAATTATATAATTTTGAAGCTTAATATGCAAGCATGTTCATGTTAATTAAATTGATAACTAGGGTTTAAGTCAATTTCTTGACTAATGAGAAGATTAAACCTAATTAGTCGAATTATGGGTTTAAATAATCATGGAGATGATTCTTTTGATTTGTAATTACTTGATTTGTACTGTATTAAAGCATGATAAACATGTTACCATTGCTAAGTGTTGTTTGTACATGAAGCTTGCATGTTTCTGCTTAATAGTCGACTACTAAGAGTAGTAGTCGACTACTCATGTCCAGTTTGGTTTTTACATAAATTGTCTGATTACAGAATAGTCTTCAAATGTACAAGATAGTCGACTACTAATACTGATTCACGTTTTACAATGTCTGAGTAGACTCAGTGTAGTCGACTACTAAGCTTAGTAGTCGACTACTAAGGATGATCTTCCTAATATTTTATTGTTTTGATTTGAAATACAAGCACGAGCTTCGCGTTGCATGATAGTATGTATGTGGTCTTAATTATACATGAATTGTGTCGTAGTACATGTGTTAGTACCCTAGGGGGGATTTTGCAAAGTATTGTTTCGAGTACATTTTTACCTTGACGGTGTATCTGCACGAGTGTGCGCTGAGGTTAGTGAACCTATGTTATTGTATCCGCACTAGAGTGCGCTAAGGTTAGTGAACCTATGTTATTGTATCCACACTAGAGTGCACTAAGGTTAGTGAACCTATGTTATTGTATCCGCATTATAGTGCGCTAAGATTTGTGAACCTATGGTATAGTATCCCTATTAGAGTGCGCTGAGGTTGGTGAACCTATGTTATCATATCCGCACTAGAGTGCGTAGGGGTTGAGGAACCCATGTCGTTGTATCCGCATGAGTGTGCGTAAAGGAAAATGAAACTATATCTTCATTTCCACATAGTTATGCGCAGAGGTTGAAATGTTTAATAGTTGTCATGCACGGGGATGCTATTAGATGAGAAGAATCAGAAAAGATAACTTATATGACTTGATAGCCCAATGTGTTTGGTGGACACTAAATGTGATATAACTCATGCTTGAGTAGTTTTACATCTAAGAGACTTACCTTGATAGTATACAAGACATTTATTACTCTGATGTTGAGTATTATGTTATACCTACATGTTTCTACTTTAGTCATTATTGAGTTTTTATTCATTTGTTTCGGAAAAAAAAAGGATTTCTAGGTAGACTATGCTTAATAGATAGAGCCTCCACTACATGTAGTAGACCTTACCCTAGGGGCGGATGGAGGTGATCTTGCTTTAGCACTCTGACACTTTCGTTGTTGTTCTTTTTATTTTTGTTTTCCTTTCAGGTGGTTCAGAGCATCAGAGAGTCGTATAATGACATAGTTCAAGTATAGTCGTCGTCATATGAGCTAGTAGATGAGACTCCACCGTAGACTGACTTTATATTTAGTTATTAGAGTTTTTCTTTATTCCTTACTTTGTAAAGGTTGTGAGCCTTGATAAATTCTTAGTTGATTTATGTCGTGATACATTTATATATTTTAGAATGTCAGATGTATTCCAGACTTGTTCTTTAAGACATGATTTATTTATGAGATATTTTTTCCTATATCATGTCAGCTATAGTTATTTCATTTCTTTTGCCGATTTTTTACCTACACCTTGTTTTGATTCCACTAGAGGATATTGTTGTGATTGGTAAAACTTGTTGTTATACAGTGTGGGTACATAGCAGGTTTGACATCTCTGAGTTCACCTTGGACTACAACCATGTGTGAAAA
>BQKN01062653.1:847-10978 GCA_022839385.1 Asparagus kiusianus
AGAAGAGGGGTTTTTATTGTGGGTATTAACACTGTAGCTACAGTGTTTATTTGAGAGATCCCAGTTTAGGGATTTGCTCTTGATTGTAATTTCTTGTTAGATTAATAAGAAATTACCTGTGTGGCTCCCGAGGACGTAGGCAGTTGCCGAACCTCGTAAATCTTGATGTACTTTTTCTATTCTGCGTTTCTATTGCATTAGGGAGTTGGGCGTTCAATTCCCAACAGATAGGATGATTAGATTTGGGATTTTACATATGATTGTTGCTGTCTTTGTGATTAGGTCAGTGAAAATTCATGAACACCTGTTCTTTTCTTGTTCGTTTACTGCTGAAGTTGGAATCAGCTGATGCTACGCCTTCAGTTTAAATGCCACAGTTGTGATTGGACTTGCTTGATGAATAGGTATGCTTCTCACTTTCTAGTGAATCTTTTGCTGTTAATGTGAAAAGGCTTGCTCCATCTGCAAATGTGCATTGTATTTAGCATGAGAGGAATAAAAAACTTTATTCTGGAGAATAGAAATGCTATGACGAGACTGCGCAGCTGATACATGCAGTACTATGTTTTTATGTCTATCCTACTTTGTGAAGACCATATTAAAGATCATAGTTTGTTGAGATGTGAATGTTTAGGATCAGAGTTTGAAGTGTGATGCTCAAGTATGCCTCAGGCAAATTTGTATGAGCTATTAACACCTATAATAATGAAACAAATTCTTTTCATTGACCCAAAAAATTGAAATGAGAAAACATCAATTAAGGAAAAATATGTATAATTTGGATTACCTTTTCTTTATTTAGTTGCCAACAAAGAAGTGGAAAAATAATAAGTTTGGACCCACCAAAGTGTTGAAAATGACACAATCACATGGGATTTTATGGAAACCAATTTCAAGAATTTTTTTGGGGTTAATTTTAGAAAAACCCCTGCAACTATAGGGGTTGCCTCATAAAAACCCTCTCAATTCATTTTACTTTAGTAAACCCATCAATTTTGAGGGTGTTGTGTATAACACCCCTTATCGTTCAAAATAAAAATTAACCCCCCCCCCCCCCCCCCCCCGCAAACTAACAATATCAAATTTAACTAAACACTTGAGAAGCACGTGGTATAAAATGAGTATATTACCCTTATATGTCATCCTTTTTTTTTGTTTAAGTACCTCCTTTAAAAATTTCTCCTTTCTTCTTCATTTTTTCTCATCGTCAAGTCTAGGTCCGAACCCAAATTATTTTTTTCTTTTTGAAACTTCAAACTTCTTTTATTCTGTGCTTATTCATACATCAAATATTTGAAAAATTGAAAATTTAGAGTTTTTTTTAAGGATGGTGTTTCTTCATGAGAACCCATTGCATTGAAAGCTGATAATTATGGGTTCTTCCATTTAAAAAAAACAATGGTTCCTTTAACTTTCTTTGTTCCTTTTAACTCATGTAGGTTTAAATGTTTTTAAACAAAGTTATTTTAGTTATTATACTTTTTAAATTAATAATATCTGGTGGGTTATTTGAGAAAAGAGTAAATGTGAGGGGTTTTTGGTTCGACAAGTCATAGCTGGCCAGTGTTAGGTCATATCTTGAAAGTTTATGATGGGGGGAAGGTGATGGGGGCGGATCTATAAGAGCATTTCCAACAGCTTCCCCATTTTATTTGTATTCTTACTTTTGAAGAATTTTGGGTTTTTTTGTCCAACAGATTCCCCATCCCATTCCCCAAAATAGGAATGGTGGAGAAAAAAAGGAGAGTCTTCCCCAAATCTGGGGCATTCTTCAAATATTTGGGGAGAGCTTTGTCATAAATGCAGCACGTTCTTCAAACGAGATGGAGGAGAAAATAAATATAAAACAAAATCCGAAATTACAAAAAAAACCATGGGGGCAGTTCCAATGCATAAAAACATCCCAAAATAGGGATGTAGAATATTTTTATTATTGTAATAAATGCAAGATTCTTCAAAATGGGGAAGCTGTTGGAATTGGAACAAAAATAATTTGGAGAATATGACTTCTGCTTCCCCATTTTGGAGAATTTTTTGGGGAAACTGTTGGAGATGCTCAAGACTCCCAGAGTAGAGGGGGTTCTTAAAGTTAAAAGTACCTGTAGTTTTTTCGGGAGGTGGGGATTAGGGTGGGGGTTTAAATATTCGATGCAATTCCCACAGTTGAGTTGGTCTTGTAAAATTAATTCCTTATTTTTTAAGGAAAATGGGCGGAAATCACAAATTTGGGACCCATAGTCATGTTGTTTTTGGTTTTCTTTTCCAAAATCACTTTTTTTTCAAGGCTATTTGGCAAATTTCTTATAACCCTAAGAAATAAAAAATTGAGTGAAGAAAATTTTTCAAGCCATTTCCTATATAAAAAAAAATCATGAAATGGGTTTTCTAAAGTTAGTGCCAAATTAATCAAATGAAGAGTTACATCTCATCATCTTTCTTTGTTTTCAATTAGGAACCAAAACATAAAAGAAAATCTTATAATATACTAAAGAAATGAAACAAAAGATAGACAAGAGACAAGAGAAGTAGAGAAATTGTAATTTTATTAATCAACTTCTTTTTCCATACATGGTCCAATATATAGATACATTGTGGAAAATAAAAGGACATTTGGACTAATGAAAAGTCACTAATTAATATTCCACATTCAATGTAATGTCCACATTCATTTTGTCTTTTAGGTTTTCACAAAATAACTTTTAGATTTCAACACTCCCCCTTGGACATTACTTTGAGATGTCAATGCCTCGTTAAAAACCTCGCTAGAAAAACCCAGTGGGAGAAAAACTAGTCGAGGAAAAGAGTACACGACATAAGTAGATTCTTGTGTTTCATTAGTTGCCTCATTAAAAACCTTTAGCTAAGAAAACCCTGTGGGACAAAACTTAGCAAAGGAAAAAAGAGTACAACTATAGATCTTCAGGATCCAAACTTGTGCTGCATTAGCTGCCTCGTTAAAAACCTTTGGCTAAGAAAAATCCAATGGGATAAAAACTTCGCTAAGGAAAAAAGAGTACAGCTACCGCCTTCAGGGCTTAATCTTCAGGATTATTCTGAAAAATAAATCGCTCCCCCTCAAGACAACAAACATTCAAGTCTATGCATACTATGGTGGCCAAGCATGATACCATAAAATCAAAAGTAGATGTATTAAGGGATTTGGTGATCAAATCTTCTAGATTGTCACTACTTAGAGCGAACTTATTGTTATTTTCAAGTGCAAGTGGATAAAAATTTTCCACATCTTATTTATGCAACACAAGTTACATTATCCTTAGAAAGGACATCGGGGGAAATCTCCTCGTTTAATATGCCACACGATCATCGAATGTGTTTTATCAGTGATTTTAATCATACACATTCTCGTGGGAGACGTATAGAGGAACAATCTCTGAGTGGTTTCAAGTATTAACCATTGTTTGTTTAATAGACCTCCAAGAAACAACGGTACCACTACAGAGAAAAACATGACCAGTCAGAGATTTGGCAATACGGGGATCTGTCATATAGCCAACATTTGAATATAGCCCACCAATATCATACTTTGATTTATTTTATAGAATAAACTAAGATCTCTTATACTTTTAAGATATCAGAGGATATATTTAACGTTATTTCAATTTCTCCTTCCAGGAGATGCACTAATTCTTGTTAGCAAGTATAATGTAAATACAATATCAAGCATAGTGCAATTTGCGAGATAAAGAAGTGCTTCAATAGCACGCTTAAATACGGGACTTCAGGTCCTAAAATATCCTCGTTATCTTCTTTATGTTTGTATGGGTCTTTATCCACTTCAAGGGATTTAACAACCATTGGTGTGCTATGTTCATGAGATTTATTCATTTTAAAATCTCTCCATGACCTTCTTTAGGTAGGTTGACTGGTATATCAATATTTCTTTAGGAACATACTCGATCTGCAGGTCGAGACAATACTTGGTTTTCCTAACTTTATTTCGTTTCAAACTCCGTCTTTAGGCATGAGCTAGCTTCTGTAAGCTCCTTGTGCGTTCCAATCAACATAGACTGAGATGATACAAAAGCCATTTTCGGATTTCTTTATAAACACACAAGGGTAAACATCATTATTTGCATATCTCCTCTT
This sequence comes from Asparagus kiusianus, assembly GCA_022839385.1. NCBI lineage: Eukaryota > Viridiplantae > Streptophyta > Magnoliopsida > Asparagales > Asparagaceae > Asparagus > Asparagus kiusianus. The sequence continues at coordinate 4,955 of BQKN01062653.1, forward strand.
CAGGAGGAACTCACTCAGTCGGTTATACCATATTCTACCCGACTGTTTCAAGTCGTATAACGACCTTTGCAATTTAATGCTATACATGTTGTGATTCTTATTTTCTCTCAATTCAAAATTTTAAGTCCATCAAGGACTTTCATATATAAAAAAAATATTAGCGTCTAATGACCCATATAAAAATGTGGTCATGACGTACATATACTGCATATATAAATTCATAGTTTCTGCCATAGGTATTAACTTGCGGAGCGTAATACAATCACTAATAGGAGAATATTTTGCAACTAAATCGATGCCGGGTCTCTGCGTGAACCCATTGAGCTATGAATCTCGTTTTATATCTCACCACTTTACAATTCTTATTTATTTTTCTTATGAAGACCCCTTTATATCCTGCAGGGATATATGAACTATAGGTTCAAAAATACTTTAGCGAGTTCAGCTCAGCCTCAATTGCTACTTTCCATCTCACCTAGTCCGAGTGCTTTAAGCACTCTGCTACCGACTTAGGTTCTGGATCCAGATTATTTTCAGAGATAGTAAGAGCAACTGTAAAGGCAACTATGTTGTCGATAACTTTTATATTTCTATTATATATTTCTCCTTTTTCACAAATTCGTGGCCACTTCAATTCTTATTTTATGTCAACCAAATCCTCGCCATTTCCCTTAACGTTTGGATTTGGCCATTCCGCATCTCCAATATTATGATTATCAAGTGCACGTGCAATTTACTGGAGATTTCGTCTTCAGGACAAGCCTCTTCCGGAGGTTATGGGAGTGACTGTCTTTCTTAGATTTGATGTGCCGCGGACTTTTATCATTTTTACTAATAAGTTTTATATGCTTCTGGCACAGTACGCTTCTGGCGTACCAAATCATCAGTCGATATATTCAAGATGAATATGGGGATTAATCACTCCTTTATTTGGCAGATAAATTTATACTAAACTTCTAGTTCAGCCTACTAGTACGTGGATCTAAAAATAAAGATTCTTTTAATTTTATGAAATTTCTCGACATTCTTTCATATTTTGGGCGCTAATCTCCCCCTAATGTCGAGAATTGATCTTTATTAAAAAAAAATACAGTCAGCGTACCAAATTGTAAATTGATCCCCTGATATGAGCCATAGGTACTAAATTATTAACGGAGTTTCATGAATAATATATGTACCTTACCTTCGCTGAGGCCCCATAGAGGTACGCTATGATGGTGATATAGAAACATGGACTGCAAATAAAGAATACGCAGATGGGAAATGTTTCGCTTCTTTACCACGTAATAGATAAAGGAGGAAATTATGATATGCAGTTGATCGGAATTTGTTTTGAATTCCCCATTTAATTTAAGGAAATCCGACAAATCATATTTTGCCCAAGATGACCCAATCGCTCATGCCATAATTTAAAAGAATTTGGGTCATTAAATCTCAAACTAATCGCAACATGGTGTATTTTAGGTCAGACAAATCCTAAAGTATACACATATGAATAAAAACTACATAGATTCATAAGAGTTTAAAGCACACTCAAGATAAATTAAAATTATCTGACAAATGCATATAATCCAAATATAAAAAAAACCAAATAGTTTACCTTGACCACCTCGATAAGATCCACTTAAATATCCACTAATTCCCCTCGTCTAAGCTTATGAGTATTAGTTTGAATTATGACATGTGCTTCAGGCACCACGTGTGAACCAATTAAACTTGCATTACGGTTTTTCATAACAGCTGGTTGTGTTTTTAACAACTACTAATGCAAGGATTAGTTCATTTTTAGTCTTGTACTACTGCAAGAGTACAAAGTTACTTGTTGAATTGCATTCAATCGAGGATTTAAAATCTAAAAATGGCTATAGGATACGATCTCCTACTATGTTCATAGCCCCCCTTGTCCACGCGTATAAGTAATTTTCTGAATTATAGCATGTGCTACAAACACAACTCGTAAGCCAACTAGTCTAACATTGTGATTTCTAATCAACAATTGGTTGTGCTTCTCTGCGACTACTAATATAGATATCAATTCAGAATGCTAAGTATAATTCTTGGTCATGTATTGCTGCTGGAGTATAATATTATTTGTGTGGAACGGGGAAAAGAACTTTCATAGATCAAAGCGATCCTTCAGGGATTGCCCAGAAAAAGTGAATATTTTTTTTCAGTGAGGCATTAATTTTTCACATCTTAATTAATAGAGAGAAAATTTAAAGTGTTTACCTTCTAGGCAAAAATACTTAAAGAATAAAGAGATATAATCGTGCAAAAATCACAATGCACTAATCATATATCACAGTAAAAATGAACGTTTGAGACCAAAGACAAGTAATAATTACTATCATATATCACAGTGCACTAATCATGGGGACTAAATATTAGTGCATGAGTAATTATAAATATCAACATTGTAATAAGATCACACATAATCACAAAAATCATCAAGCTCCTTTTTCTAAAGATCTTTATAAAGATTATCTTTCAAATGTTTGCTTCTGGCAAACTAGTCTGATATTAAAATTCACACAAAATTTTTAATGCTTGGATGATCAATGACCATTACAAACTCAAGGAAGTAGAAATTAAACAAACGCATAATCAGTTTGTGCTATCATTTCTTCTAAACTCAAGGTTGCCAGATTCAAAACACCACCTTGTGATTTATTATAATGCACCGGGTAGCTCATAAGGCACCACCAAGACAATTTTGGATATAAACTAATATTGTATAATTTCAGTGGAGAAAGAGAATCAGTGCAATTAGCAATAAAAAATGGATCACTTATGAATGCTAACATGAGTTTTAAAAACCCACAACTTAATTTTAAGTTTTCATTCTATGGTTAAAGGCTCAGCTTGATAAGAGAAGGAAATTCTTCTATGAATAAATTGATATTTATTGTCATCAATATGAATATACATACTTGCATGTTCATGTGTTACCTTAGCAAGTCATCCTCTTCTGAAGATCGTGTACCGTCACCCATTACAAATGTTCTGTGCTAAATCAATGGCTTTCTGCAAAACTGCTGAATCTCTAATGTAACACAAGTTTTCAGATAAACTCTTTAATGCAGGTACAAGAGTTAGTCAACCGGTACTCGACCTACCATTCAAGTGACGAACCACTGCGAATAGGCCAAGAATTTAAATATAGTGGCTCACTAGTGATCTTGTACTGTTTCAATTCTGATAGAAAAAATTAGCTCCCCGTAAGGAGAGAAAGAGAACTTCGATTTAGAAAAATGATGGGCTATTGTTAACCATGATTATAAAATATCAATAAAAGGTGACCAAGAAAACCACCAAATTAGGCATCAACTGCACCGGCAATATTCTGCGTGCTCATCGTTCTGGAGACGAAGGCCAAAACTATTTGGGGTGAAAATGAGTGAAAAGTTTAATGCACATCGTTTTGGAGACATACTAATAGATAGTTTCTTCAGAAGAGATGGGAAGAAAACCGATAAATATTTTTAGCACTCACATGCATCAATGGTTATAACACATGCAAAACATAATGCAGAGAATGGATACCCACCTGTTTGACTGAGATCTACTAAACTAGGCAAGTGAATTTCAGATATAAAATATCAACTTTTTATGAAAGAGCCCCCAACCATCAACAATGTTTTACTTGAAACTATTAACTCACCAATAAAACTCGCATGAGGAACCAATAAAAACTCGAAAGATTTCGGATATTTGATAGTTATGGGGGTTATCTGATAGTCATCAAAAGTTAATGGGTTTCATGACATTTAGCCTAACCTTTTAGGAAATAATATTTAACATGCTACAAAAATATAAAAATTGGATATAATAAAACTGAAATATGTGTCATTGCCATACATTTCTATGCCATATAATAAAATGAAATGGATAAAACCAGAAGCATACTGTGCCAGGCGATGCTCATACAAAATTGAGTAAATCCCCATACTAAAGCTATATGTTGTTTAGTAGTTGGTTTGATATAACCTCTACCATGTAAAGAAAACTGAGATATGAATCATAATGAAATACTAGGTAACACATGCTACACTTGCATCATTGTAGATCAACATGAAAAAACTAGGTTAACATATTTGTGCTGCGTATTCAGAAATCAGGACATTTATGCATTCATAATGAATCATAATTTATCCTTAAGATAGAAACAAACTAGAAATGAAATGTGTACGAAAACCAGAGGATTTTATTGAGAAACTCTTTGCATAAGGTAAGTGGACATTTCTTGAATTTGCAATGAGTAAAAGTTGTCGATTTATATACCAATCTATGCCAGATGCCTAAAAATTAAAGGTGGACTTCCTTGTATTCTGGAGCTCCATCAAACAGAGATCACAACTTGTACTAGATATAGATAACAAACTACAAAGAAGAAGAAGCTTTTAGGTAAAAGCTTTTAGCTAAGTATTTAGTTAAGACCACCGGAAGATCTGAACGATCTCATCCAGGAAACCCATTCAGTATAAACTAAATGGTTAATTGCAAATACACCCTCTGGAGTATCATGTGGAAATTGTTACCTCGTAAGGGTGTACACTGAAATACCTCTTACCACCAACGGACGATTACGAACCGGCTAGCTAGAGCTTTCGTGCTGATAAAGTCTTATAATATACTAAAGAAATGAAACAAAAGATAGACAAGAGACAAGAGAAGTAGAGAAATTGTAATTTTATTAATCAACTTCTTTTTCCATACATGGTCCAATATATAGGTACATTGTGGAAAATAAAAGGACATTTGGACTAATGAAAAGTCACTAATTAATATTCCGTAATGTCCACATTCATTTTGTCTTTTAGGTTTCCACAAAATGACTTTTAGATTTCAACAGAAAACATATTCTTGAAAATGATTTTTTTTGTTAAATGAATCAATTTTTATTAAACTAAAATTTGAAAGTATATGTAGAGTACATCACTCAGAAATACTCGAATTCTCTACAAATCAAAAGAAACAACAAAATCTTCATCTTAAATATATTTTTAGATACAACGAAAAGGAATGCGAGCCTTGAAAAACTCCTGTCAAAACCTCCGTTTTAATCACCATTACCAAGCTATTCTCATCTGAGGATTTCAAAGCAAATTGCCTTCTGTTATGCTCACACCAAATATGATGTACAGTATTGACAATATTTGCTTCAAGTATCTTTCTTCGCAAAGTGTTACTCCCACTAACTGCAATATTCCACTGGAGAACAGAAGCCCATGATGATGGATAGGAAGGTGTCACATTCTAAGCCACAATAACACTTCAAATAGACATAAGAAAAGTACAATGGAAGAACAAGTGTTTAAGAGATCGATCCCTACTCTTGTAAGCACAAGTAGCACGTGTTTGAAGCAATAACTCTCATTCTCACTAACCAATCTTGAGTACGTAAGCAACCTCCCCTTAGTGGCAAACCTCTCAATTAAGCCATGCTTAGGCACATTCAAAGTCCCTAAGCCAGTAAAGACCAAGAAGCCACTTAATCCAGATCATAGAGCAGTTTATAAATAAGGGTTATTTTTAATTTTTTGTGAATCAAACGAAGAGAGATTATGCTTACAAGCATCAATAGAGCCTCAGTTGGCCAAGAGCATGTCTCACCTTCAACACTTCTTCCATTGCTATGCATCACTAGGTTTAGAGGAAACATGCCATGCTATTCTTCAGCATGAAATATACGAAAGACCTCCAGCACTCTTAGATTGTATATGTCAGCCCTACAAACAAGTGAAGTTTTATGACCACTAGCATAAGCACTTCAAAGAAAATTCCTACTCACTTGGTCCTGTTGTGGGTCCAGCCCAAGATAAGACCCACATGAAATCCATATGAATTAAAACTCTATCTAGAAGAGGATTTGGATGATATATTTAAAATAGGAATAGGTTTGGAGAACTCTATATATGAAAAACCTATTTTTGTTTTTCGGATGAACAATAACCCGATGCTACAATAATCTGAGAAGAGAGAGAGAGAGAGAGAGAGAGAGAGAGAGAGAGAGAGAGAGAGAGA
>BQKN01062653.1:10988-57857 GCA_022839385.1 Asparagus kiusianus
AGAGAGAGAGAGAGAGAGAGAGAGAGAGAGAGAGAGAGAGAGAGAGAAAGAGAAAAGTTCAGATTCCGGATTGCTCGGTTGTCCGATTGTAGTGATTCAAAAGCCGTTGTCTTCAGAACGACGACGCCGTCGAGGGTACGGTGTTGGTTTCTACGCAGGTGATGCGGGACGATGAGAATTTTATGTTTTTATGTAGGGATTTGGGAAATTTTGGGGAAGAACAAGGATTTGGGAAAAGTTAGGGTTTGGTAAATTAACAAGATATGACCACAAATCGTAATCCGGGCCTTGGCTTCACCACCATTGGCTCAATCTTAGAGATAAAATCAATTACCCAAAGTTTTACAAATGAAACAATTTTTTTCAAATATTCATTGCTTTATTTCATAGAATTGACCTCTTTAAATAGGCCTTCAACAACTACAAGTTCATTCCCATATCCGATGTGGGACTAAAGTTATTGAGCAAATACAATAAATAGAAAATAAAAGTAACACTAGCTAGACTCCAAGCCTTCTAAGAATCAAAACCAAATATGAGCTGAAGCAACATGACGGCGGCGGTGAAAACATGTATCAAGTGGAGGTTGTGTGATGTCCTCATCAATTCCCCCGGGGTGGGAGGAACTTGACCCTGTTGAGTTAGGCTCCTACTGACCCTCATAATGCTCCAATAAATTCGGAGCCAGGCGTTACAGGTCCTCACAAATAATCCATGTATCATCAGATTCAGGACGACCTTTCCAACACACTACATAGCGTCTGCAACCACCATGCATATCTGGTGGAGATGATTTAGTCATCCCGATTGCTATCAATCTATCAGCTGTAAGTGGGACAAAAGTAGTAGGTAGTGGTGGTAATGGGGGTCTCTCAAGGAAAGAATCAGGGGTAGGCTCATCAAGATCCATAAGTGTATTTTCAGGGTTAAAAGGAGGACCTTTATAAGCTACCAAATCCGCAATATTAAATATCAAACTAATTCCGAAATTTGGAGGTAAATCGATTACATAAGCATTTGAGTTAATTTTCTTGATAATCTTAAAAGGTCCAGCACTACGAGTATGTAATTTCTTGACAGCTCCAGGTGGAAACCGTTCCGGACGAATCCGGATCATGACATAATCACCTTCGTTAAACTCAAGATGTCTTCTATGTAAATCAGAATGGGACTTATATTGTTCATTGCTTTCTCGAATTTTCTTGTTTTTTTCTTGATACAAATCATGAATGTGTGATGCAAATGTAACTACTGACTCGGACACCCTAGGATGATGCAACATAGGAATAAGGTCTATAGGCTTCCTAGGCTTGTAACCATGCACCACTTCAAATAGACTCATGCCTACTGATCTATTGTATGCAAACTCTGCAGTGGGTAACAGATGATCCCAATTTCCTAAATTCTCACGAACCAAACAGTGCAAAAGATTGCCTAAACTCATATTAACTACCTCGGTTTGACCATCAGTTTGGAGATGAAAAGCAGATGAATACTGAAGTTTAGTCCCCATCTTGTGCCATAGAATTTTCCAAAAATAGCTTATAAACTTCACATCCCTGTCAAATACAATGGTTTTGGGCAAACCATACAATTTAACCACACCATCAATGTAAATCCGAGCAATTTTGGAAGCATTAGACGTTTTGTTGCACGACAAGAAATGGGCTATCTTTGAAAAGCGATCCACAACTACAAAAATGGAATCATGTTTTTTGATAGTCTTAGGAAGTCCCAACACGAAATCCATACTTACATCCTGCCAGGGATGATTTGGAACAGGGAGAGGTGTGTACAAGGCAGTATTTTGTTTACGTTGCTTAGCTAATTGGCAAGTGCGACATTGTCCTATTAACTTCGCAATATATCTTTTAAGGCTTGACCAGTAAAATAAAGTTTCCACAGCCTCTATAGTCTTTTCACGACCAAAATGACCAGCAAGACCTCCTGCATGAAATTCCCAAATAAGATAATCTCTCAAAGAAGTACGGGGAATGCATAACTTGTGAAATCAAAATAAATAGCCATCTTGGAGCAGAAAGCCATCTATATCGGGAATCACTCCTTTTTAAGAAACAAAGATCTCTCCATTGTTGGGACATGATTCATATTCCCCTTTGATTCTTTCGAAACCCACTACCTCTGCACTCATTCGATTTAGAAGACAAGTTCGGCGACTGAGTGCATTAGCCACCTTGTTCTCAACTCCAGCCATGTGTTTAAGGGTATAAGTGTAGTCTTGTAGAAATTTAACCCATCGAGCACGCCTGGCATTGGGTTTCTTCTAAGAGTTAAGATACCGAAGGGCTTCATGGTCGGAATAAATAACGAATTCTTATGGTAAAAGATAATGTCGCCAATGGCGTAATGATTGCACAATCGCATAGAACTCCTTATCATAGGTAGAGTAGTTCAGTTTAGCACCACTAAGTTTTTCACTAAAGTAGGCAATGAGGTGCTTCTCCTGGCTCAATACTCCACCTATACGAATGCCCGATGCGTCACATGCGACCTCAAACACCTTAGAGAAATCAGGAAATCTCATAACAGGTGCATCAGTCATCCTCTGCTTGATTTCTTTGAAAGCCGTGGTAGCTTCTTCGGACCATTGAAATTCCTCTCTTTCCAGACAATCTGTAATTGGGGCCATAATAGCACTAAACTCCTTGATAAATCACCTGTAGAAAGTTGTGAGCCCATGAAAACTTCTTACAAGATACTCCGGGGCTCGGGCCACTCTACAATTGCCTGAACCTTTTGAGAATCAGCAGAAACTCCTTGAGAAGACACAACAAACCCCAATAATATAACTTGGTCAGTCATGAAAACACATTTCTTGGGATTTGCAAATAGCTTCTCTTTCCTCAAAGTGAGACAGACTTGATTGAGATGATCAATATGATGCTCCAGCGACTTACTATAAATTAAGATATCATCAGAGTATACGACCAAAAATTTTCCCATAAAAGGTCGTAGTACTTGAGTCATAACTCGCATGAAGGTGCTGGGAGCATTTGTTAACCCAAAAGACATAACCATCCACTCGTATAGACCATCTTTCATCTTGAAAGCTATCTTCCACTCATCCCCTGGATGAATCCTAATTTGATGGTAGCCACTCTTCAAATCAATTTTGGAAAATATGGTGGCTTCGGAGATTATATCTAACATATCATCTAGATTGGGAATAGGAAATCGATATTTCACGCTGATTTTGTTGATTGCTCGACTATCAACACACATTCTCCATGAACCGTCTTTCTTAGGGGTTAGTAATGCCGGCACAGCGCACAGAATCAAACTCTCTTTAATGAACCCCTTAGTCAACAGTTCTTCAACCTGCCTCTTGAGTTCGGCATGCTCAATTGGATTCATTCTGTAATGAGGCAAGTTGGGAAGAGTAGATCCTGGAATAAAATCTATAGCGTGTTGGATGTCACGCATCGGGGGTAGAGCGTCAGGGAGTTCTTCCGGGAAAACATCTGCAAATTTCTTTAATATTGGAGTTACTGCAGAAGGAATTTGCTCTTGGGAGTTTTTGATAATCTCCCTAGCAACAATGGCAATAATGGTAGACTCTTTAGCGACCTCCTTGTCCAGAGACTTAGAGCTGATCAAATTTAGTCCTCTTTGGTTGTTGGAGGAATCGGTCCGTTTAGGAACAGATGGTGGGGTAGGCCGTGATGGAACTAATTTGATCTTCTTTCCATCATGGACGAATGAATGAGTGTTTGATCATCCATAGATAGTGACATCTAGATCATATATCTAGGGTCTACCTAAAATAATATGGTCAACATCCATGGTAACAACGTCACACCTGTAGGCGTATAAAAATGCCTATAGGTCCCTTAACATAGCTCGGCACGGTGATTCGACAAATCAACAAACCATCTGGTGACGTATCTAAACACGATCGTTAGTCCACAACACCGAAGCCAAGTGACACACGACGAAGCGGATTAACGAGGCTACGAGGCTAACGAACCGCACGCAAACAACAGAATAAATCCACTCGCGTGCGGAATCAAGCTAACGGTTTGGTGAGTCAACGAGTCATCCACCTATAGAACGGATTCGAACTCGAACACCAAAGCGGATTTACTGCCAAATCAGAATCCGTACTGCCAAATCAGGATCCGGACTACCAAATCAGGATCCGGACTGCCAAATCAGGATTCAGATCAACAAATCAGAGTCCAGATCAACAGCGAAACCGGACAACGGACACAACGGCGAACACCCGGCCAAAACCAAGTCACCCAAGGGTGGCTCGGTGGCCGAGCTACCCCAAGGTGGGTGGCTCGGTGGCCGAGCCACCCAGGGGTGGCTCGGTGGCCGAGCCACACTCAGATCTGGGCCCAGATCTGGGCCCAGATCCGCTTTCAGAGGCTATAAATAGAGGAGTAAGAGCTCATTTTTCAAGGTTGGATTTTGGAGAGCCGAAACTCTGCTGGATTGAGAACTCGCCTTCGGATTTTCAAGCTTAGAAGACTCGGACTCTCAGATCTGGTTCTTGGCGATCATCCTCGTTATATTAGGCAGGAGTTCGAGAGAGATCAGATCTGAGATCTACACGGTTTCCCTCCGGATCAAAGCTTGGCCTTTGATCCCGAGAAGAGTCTCAATCTCGCTTGGTCGATTTCGATACTTGGGCTATTATTTCCTTGGCGAAATAATCCCCTCGGCTGTTATTTCCTTGGCGAAATAACACCCGCTATACCGTGTAGATTCGACCGGATCTAGATCGCACGGTGGTCCACGGATAAACCCCGGCGCAGGCAAAGAACCCACGCAAGCGAGTGACCGCAAAACAGGAGCTCGTGATTCGTTCGACATAGAAGGAAAAAGTTGTAATTTTTTATTTCTTTTTTTTGATTTCGTTGTAACCAGATCTTATAAAAAGACCGGATCTTTGTAATCGATAAACTGTTACTAAAGAGTACGATGAATTCAATGAAAGCCACAATTTTTCCCGCGAACAATCTGTCAACCACAGTGGGAGCCGACGATCTCGCTGCCGAGATCGGAGCGTCGCAGCCACGGATCTCAATCCCGGTCGAGGAGGAGGTCGAGTATGAATTCGACCAGTAAAAGTTCGAGGAGTACCTGTCATCCTTGTCCGGATCTACCTCCCGTCGTAAGTCCAAGAAGTTCTCCTCCAGGAGAAAAGTTCGTTGGTATGAAGATGTGTAAAACACCAACGAAGATCTCGCCCTGTTTGATGCCAAAGTTGCATCGGGTGAGATTCCCCCAACCTCCAACCAGGTCAGATCTGTTCTAGCCAACTCTTTCGCCGCTGAGGGCGTGGTGACTCTCTCAAAGAGAGCCCGCCAGAGGCAACGTCAACGCCTGGCGCGACAATACGCGAAGGCAATGGAATCCGTAGACGGAGTCCGCTACAAGACGGATCTGAAGAACATGAGAGGCAAACAGCCTCAACAACTGATGAACGGCAGCTCTTCCAAGCCGCCAACTATGGAATGGATTCGTGTCAAACGGAATCGTTCGACACTGGAGGAGCGCATTCGCAAGCGCCGTGCACTGTCGGCACAGGCACGGGCTCAAGTCGAAGAAGCCCGTAGAAAGCTGCAGAAAGAAGTGGCCAAGAAACCGCCACCAACTCGCCAAGTATGGAGGCCTAAGTCTGAAACGGTGATTCAGGCTAAGAAGCAACCATTGCAGCCTTCAACAAAGGTTCCACCTCCGGCAAACCAACCTAAATCGCCGGGAGATTCTGCAGGACCGTCCCAGAAAAGGAGGTCGGTTTTGGAGCGCCTCGGTCCACTTCCCGAGGAGCGATGCAAAACTCTAGTTCAAGAACATTTGGGCCCAATGAAGAAGCCCCGAACGACTCAACATGCTGGGGGTCGCCGCCACCCTCAACAGGATAAGGAGTTCATGGTAACTACGCATACCAGTTTGCGCATTAAAGTCCAGGAGCCCGCCGAAAACTTACACCCACAAAGGCATGTTTCGAGACGCGTGACTCTTGAAAGCCCGAAGAAGGCAGTTCGTCCTCAGAAGGAAACATTATCGTCTGATGACGATGACGTTATACCTGAGAAATCGTGCCAACACACGATGGGTTACTCCGGCCTTCAAACCGACGAGTTGTACTATCATGTTGGGGGTACGAGCAAAGCCAGAAAGAGAAGTCCTCGAAGGTTAGAAACTCAATGCCCCTGTTCTAAACTCATCCGGGCGGTACTGTCTGAGTGCAACTACATCAAGGCAGTCCCCGAAAGAGTTTTAGTTTTCGAAAGGCTCAGTACCGAAATGCCAAAACCAAGACCTAGGCGTTTCCGACGAAGAAGAACGGAAGTCGAAGATCGAGAATTTCCGAGGGTCACCACTAACATGACCAGCAAAAGTACATCGACACAAGGTAATCCCGAGTCGATTTTGGAAATACCTCGGCGTGTAACTCGTCTGCAGTCCGGAGCCATCATAAGAGCAACTTATGGTAGGATTCGGACAAGATTACCTTCAGAAGACGAAGAATCGGATGCCCACTCTGCAATCATATCAGATAACAAAGTGTCCAGTGAAGGACAACCCCACGAGTCATTTATGATAAGCGCGGAACAAGTGGCTAAGATGCTCGAAGAAGCCATGGCCAAACAATAGGAGAGTTTCAGGTTCGAAATGCAGATGGCCATGCAGAATATGAGGAAGATGCATGACCAACAGATCCAAGCACTGACAAACCGGCAAGGCGAACCAAGTCGTCGTAACCCGGTTAACCAGGAAGATGAGGACACGCATGCGGATGAAGCTCACAATGCCAATAATCCTCCCGTCAATGCAGGGGGTGGTAATGAGAATGCTAGTGAAGATACAGGTGAAAGTTTGAAGATCAAAAATCTCGAGAGCAAAATCAATACGTTGATTTCCGCTCAAGAGATAAAGAAGACATGCATTCCTTGTCCATACCCGAGAGAATGGGAATCAATCCCGTATCCGGCGAAGTTTAACTTAATCAACTTCACGTCGTTTGATGGGAAGGTTTCACCCACTCAGCATGTGATTTACTTCAAATCACACTTGGGGGTTATTTCTGGTAACGAACCTCTGATGGTACGATCCTTCGTTGGCACTCTTCGTGGAGCCGCCTTCGATTGGTATCGCCACCTCAAACCAGGAAGTGTGAACAGCTGGGACGATATGGAGACTAAGTTTCTCACCAATTTCTTCGATGATGACACCGAGATATCCATCGGGTCGTTGCTCGAAGAGAAACAGAAAGACGGGGAATTAGTGGATACCTTCGTCAAAAGGTTCCGGAACAAGACGATGAATTGTCGGGACCCGATCACGGAGGAGTTCATTCTCCAGACTTGCCACAACAACCTTGCATTGGACGTGTTGGAAGCAATGGGGACAGCACCGTCCAAGACATGGAAGGATTTGAAGGTCCGAGGGGAACAAGCCGAGCGTTTCCTCAGAAGGAAGAAGGCGGAGAGAGGCCAGCAGGCGGCGAATGCTCCAACGCAGAACTTCAACCCAAGGGGGAAAGCTAAGGCACATGCTAATGCAGTTGATGCTAATCAAACTTTCCAATTGCAACCTCAGCAACAGCAGCAGCGGCAACAACGGCCTCAGAAGCAGAAATCTTCGGAGCCAAGGTTTCCCAAAGTTTATTCCTTCAAAGATGATGAAGTTCCAGGCATCTTCAAGTACCTGTTGGAGAATAACAAAATCCAGCTGCCAACGATCGTAGATCAAGAAGGGGCTAACAAAGTGACGGATCCGAAGTATTGCGCGTACCATAGAGCGGTCCACCATCCTACAAGGTCATGCTACCACCTCAAGGATAAGATCCAGGCATTAATTGATGTGGGCGTCATAACCCCAAAGCCGTCCAAGAACGTAGGAGCAAATGCAGTATCAATCAGCTTTGGATCAGTGCCCATGACATGGTTTGAGCCAAAACGCATCACCAAGGTCGGAATGAAGATGGTGAACGATGACCCATACGGACAGCGCCAAAAAGGACTTATGCCACACACAGCCCCAAATGGTGAAATCCTCTGGGTCCACCCTGATCTTATTGAGGACGATCAATGGGCGACTTCCTCGACCAGAAAGGGTAAAGGCAAGGCCTGCAACGCTACTTCCGCAATCTTCGAAGAGGATGGCGATGAAGCTCCTACCTTCCCGCTCTCCGAAGAAGAACAAGAGGTTTTTGCCACGAGAAGTGGAAATCAGTATCACTTCAACTATCCGTCACCTAATGATCAGTTAGCTGAACAGGGGGTGACTAAACGGGGACCAGCCAAAACTCTCACGGAGCTGGGGGTGATTGCGGTTCCTAAACCGGTTAAAGAGGCTCGACGACAGCCGGTGGATAAACAGAAAGAAAAGAGACCCCAGGAGGTTTAGAATCCGAAGCAGCCTCGTTTCAATCGTCCGATTAGAAGAGATAAACCGGAAAGCTCGAACACTCCATGCATCTTCGATATCATGGCTCAACTAGCTAATATTCCAGCGCGGATAACATTGTATGAGTTGCTACGGTTGTCTAAAGAGACCAGGAAAGCCTTACAAGAGGCCTTGGCCGATTCAGAAGCATTCCTTAATCGGATCAAGCTGGTACCGGAAGAACTAGAACCGTTAATTCAACACTGTAATATAGCAGTAAGAACCTTCCCTGCATTACCTTCACCAAAGAAGATATGCAGACGAAGACTTCGAACCATGATCGACCCCTATACTTCATCGGGTACATTGGCTCCAGCGAAGTCAACCGAATCCAAGTGGATCCGGGTTCCGCTGTGAGTATTATGCCGCTTCGCTTGATGCATAGCCTCGGCATTCCAGTCAGTAAATTAGCATCTACAGGCACTGTTATCTACGGATTCAACACCAGCGGGTCAAGGCCTTTGGGAAAGATCCGGATAAAATGTCAAATGGGTGATCTGAAGACGGAGGTCACGTGTTACGTGATTGATGCTGAGACATCATATAACCTACTACTGGGTCGGCCTTGAATCCATGGTAACGTTATAGTTCCCTCCACTCTACATCAGTGTCTGAAATATGTTGACACTGATGGTAGGATCAGGACGGTGGTCGCGGATAAGCAACCATTTAAAGGGTTTGAGAATTATTTCACTGATTCTCTCCTTTATGGCAACGAATCCGATACTAAACCATCGGCCCAGGGCACGGATAGCGGAGAAGAAGCTGATTTCGAAGCCGGATTCGATTACAATGGAGGTTTTATTTTAAATGATATTGTACCCTTTGTAATCAATCTCGACGATGAACAATCGTCAGATGGCAGTTGTAACTGGCAACTTGCCAACAATGAAATAAATGATGATTTAGAGTACTCACTGTCTCTTGATGATGTGATAAAGGGATTGTATGATAATCCTGATTTATATACGCCGCTCCGATCGTCATATATAACAAAGAAGCACCTCCAGCATTCTTTTGGAACAAACCCTGATCGTTCCTGCCAAAACAGGAGGCGAAAAAGAAGTGATTTACGGTAAAAGAGAGAATTTTACATTACCAGATCATTTCCTAAGGGAAGATGAGGATGAGGACAAACCTGGTCGACATTTATCTAAGTATAGTCCGAAAGCGTGCAAGCTCATGGAAAAACAGGGATATGATTTCGCACTCGGAGAGGGTTTATACTTCGATCGAGGTTCCCGAATTCCAGCCAAAGCAGCATATGTACCAAAAGGGAAACCAGATGATTATTATAAATTCAGACGAGGGTTAGGGTATGTCTCCTCTTCAGAAGACGAGTGTTGCTGGTTAATCAATGACCAACCATCTAAGCAATACAAGGATGGGTACTCGTCAGATTCCTCGGAATGGGATTCCGATACAAGTCTGGGGGAAGTATTCAAAGCCCTAATGTCGAACATGACTACAGCTGATCCATCTACAATGGAGGACGACGAGCAAATGCCAACGTGGGAAGACCCATGGGTTCATCACCTGAACATGCAGTACGACGATAGGTTTGAACAGAGGGAACCCCCCACTGAAGACAAAATAGTCCAAATTAATATGGGCGATGAAGCCAACCCAAAGCCCATATTCATCAGCGATAGTCTTCCCCCAAATGAGAAGGAGGAATTAATTGCTCTCATCAGGGAATATATTAACGTCTTTGCCTGGAACTATGAAGACATGCCAGGGCTCGACCCCAATGTGGCAATGCATCGCCTCGATATCAAGTCGGATGCCAAACCTGTCAAACAACAGCAGAGACGGTTTCGTCCACAAATTATGGAAGCCATCGAGGTAGAGGTTAAAAAATTGATCGACTTAGGATTTATCTGAGAGGAGCAGCATCCAGACTGGCTAGCCAATATTGTCCCAGTCATGAAGAAAAATGGTAAAATCAGGATATGCATCGACTTCAGGGACCTGAATGCGGCATGTCCGAAAGACGACTTTCCTCTCCCAATCACAGACGCCATCATCGACATTACGTGCGGGTTTGAGAGAATGTCTTTCATGGATGGCTTTTCAGGATATAACCAAATCAAGATGCATCCGGATGATGAGAAGCCTACAGCGTTCAGAACACCCCTCGGTGTCTTCTGCTACACGGTGATGCCTTTCGGTCTAAAGAATGCAGGCGCCACATATCAGCGAGCAATGACTAAGATTTTCCAAAAGCACCTCAGGAAAACGGTTGAGTGCTACGTTGATGATTTGGTTGTAAAAAGCCGCAACAAAGAAGATCACATCAAGGGCTTGAAGACGATGTTCGATCTCATGCGGAGTCATCAATTGAAGATGAACCCCACTAAATCCTTCCTTGGAATGTCCAGTGGAAAATTCCTTGGATTCGTCGTCACCACTAAAGGTATACATATCGATCCTGACAAGGTGAAGGCGATACATGAATTGCAACCCCCGAGAAATCTAAGAGAACTCAGAGGGTTGCAAGGGCGTTTAGCTTACATTTGGCGGTTCATCTCAAATCTTTCTGGGAAGTGTCAACCATTCTCTAAGCTAAACAAGAAAGGTGTGTCATTTATTTAGGATGACGCCTGCCAAAAAGCACTCGAAGACATCAAAACGTATCTGACGAATCCCCCTGTTCTTGTCGCACCAATGTCAGGTAAACCATTCTTGATTTACATCAAGGCGATGAACCATTCGATAAGTGCTTTATTAGCACAAGACGATGATAATGGTCACGAACAGGCGGTTTATTACTTAAGTCGGACTTTGGTAGGCGCTGAGTTTCGATATCCGATGATTGAGAAAGAATGCCTCGCATTGGTATTCGCAGTACAAAAGATGTGGCATTACTTGGTTGGACAGACGATTTACGTTATCTCTAACGTTAATCCAGTACGGGTATTTATGACGCAACCGGGTTCGATGAATTGGCGTTTAGCGAAGTGGGCCCTTCTCTTGTCCCAATATGATTTGCACTTCAAACAGCAGAAGTCGGTCAAAGGACAAGCGATTTGTGATCTTTTGGCGGCAAGCCCGACAACGGATACTGCAGAAGTATATGATAATTTGCCGGATGAAACCCACGAGGTTAACACCACATCGCATCAACAAGTATGGAAATTGTACTTCGATGGTGCTTCAAGAGCAGCTAATGTGGCAATAACCCCTGGATGTTCTAAAGTCTCCTCCGGAGTTGGAGTTGTCTTAGTTTCCCCGGGGAAGCATGTGATGCCTCGGGCTTATTCACTGACTGGTCCATGCTCCAATAACGTAGCCGAGTACAACGCGCTCCTCATTGGACTCAGTTTCACCAAGGAGCTGGGGGTCGAATATCTCAAAGCTTTTGGGGATTCTTAATTGATAGTCAACCAAGTCCGTGGAGAATATGAAGTCAAGAATCAAGACGTGATCCTATACCACCAGGAGGCCGTCAAAATGGCAGATTCTTTCGAAGAATTCTTTATTGAATACATCCCTCATCTCCAGAATGCTTATGCGGATGCACTGGCAGCATTAGCAGTATCACTTGCGCAGCCGCTCGAAACTGAACTGCTAGTCACAGTAAGATCACATCAACTCTGCATACCCATATACAATATGGATATCGAAGAGGAAGATGACAGAAACATAAACGCCAAGGAGGTGAACTCAACTCAAATCAGGTCTGAGTCCCGAGATTGGTGTTTTCTCATCATTGACTAAGTCCAATATGGTATTCTGCCAGAGGATGTAAAAGAAAGGGAATCAATCCGCCGAAGAGCACCAAGGTTCTTCTATAATACCGAGACCCGTACATTATACCATCGAGGGTATGATGATTTGCTACTCCGATGCCTTTCGAACGAAGAAGCAGAAGAAGTTCTTAAGGAAGCACACGAAGGAGAATGCGGCGCGCATCAGCCTGGTCCCAAACTGTATGATCACATCAGGAGAATGGGATATTTTTGGCCAACAATGGTTCGTGACGCAATCGAATACGCCCGGGGATGTCACGCCTGTCAAGTGCATGCAAATTATATGCACCAACCACTGGAGCGTCTACATACGTCAACCACGCCTTGGCCATTCGAGACATGGGGTATGGACATTATCGGTCCTATTTTTCCCCCTTCAGTCAAAGGTGATCGATTCATTCTCACAATCACAGATTATTTTTCGAAGTGGGCTGAAGCGATTCCGCTTAAAGAGGTGAAGACGAACAACGTCATCAATTTCATCAAACATCACGTCATATACCGACACGGTGTGCCAAGACGAATCATTCATGACAACGGTCCGCAGTTCATAAGCAACGCTTTCGTCAGGTTTTGTGACAAGTTCAAAATTTAGGATGTTTCGTCAACAGCTTATTATCCCGCTGCGAATGGATTAGCAGAGGCTTTTAACAAGACGATCATTAAGATCCTGTCAAAGCTCGTGAAGACCAATAAACGAGACTGGGACGATAAACTCGGTGAAGCACTCTGGGCTTATCGCACCACCGTACGCACACCTACGGGAGCCACCCCGTATTTGTTGGTATACGGATGTGAAGCTATGCTACCGTTGGAAATCCAAATCCTATCCCTTCGGATCGCTCTCGCAACAGAGATGACGACGGAAGAGCAACTTCAAAAACGTCTCGAAGAACTCGAAATGTTGGATGAAAGGTGCTTGGAAGCTCAACAACACATTGAGTTTTATCAAGCCAGAATATCTAGGGCTTTTAACAAAAGAGTTCGACAGAGAAGCTTCAAGGAAGGAGATCTGGTCCTCGCTGCTCGTCGACCGATAATCATCAATTCCAAGAAGAAGGGTAAATTTGAACCCAAATGGGAAGGACCGTTTGTGATAGACACAGTCTACTCAAACGGCGCATATCGCCTCATTTCTCTAGAGGGCGTCAGGCAATTAATGCTAATAAATGGGAAGTTCCTGAAAAAGTACTATCCCTAGTACATTCAGGATAACCCATTTATCGGGAAGTTCCTCGAAGAATATTACACTTAATATTCTAGAGGATAACCCAAAATTGTTTCTACCACCAAAATCTCTCACTGATCGATTTTAATTGACAGTGAGTCCACCAAAACTGTCTTTCTGGTCTAAGCCACCAACAAATTCCCCTCTTAATTCTTTCCACGAACAAGAGGCCCACTTTTAATTCAGAGGCTCCTTTCGATAAACGAAAGAACTCTCCTCTTTTCTCTTTGGTTAAACCTTTTCATGGTCATAACCAAAGTTGAAATTTCATTTCGATAAACGAAAAACTCATCTAGATAACCGATCCTATAAAAGGTAAGCTTATTTAGATCTTCCGGATTCTCGGAGTGGAGATCCCACTTCTAGTTTCTTTCTTGCACTGGAAATAGAATATAAAATTCTTCCTTTCCAGAACTAAGGAATAGAATATAAAATTCTTCCTTCCTTGTTCGGGGAATAGAATATAAAATTCTTCCTTCCCACACCAATCCTTTTCTAAGAATTTAGGATTCATCCTAGGAAGTTTATCCCGAATCCTAAGCAGGGATAAGTCTGCGCCTAACACACGCTGCTGGTTTAGTCTTTCTCCGTAGAAGAAAACACCAGAGTTCAATTCTGGGGTATTTTATCCTGAAACCTAAGCAGGGATAAGTCTGCGCCTAACACGCACCGCCGGTTAGTTCTTAACCGTTAAAAAGAACACTCACCCACATATTCAACATTGTGGCAGGTTGTTATTAATAACACTAAAATCCACGCCTTACACGCATGGGGAATTTTATCCTGAATCCTAAGAAAGGATATGCCGGCGCCTAACACGCGCCGCAGGTTTAGTCTTTCTCTGAGAAAAAGACACCAGAGTTTGATTCTGGGGTATCTTATCCTGAAACCTAAGTAAGGATAAGTCAGCGTCTAATACACGTTGCCGGGTAGCCTATTCCCGTAAAAATGGCGAAGTCTACGTATTCAAAGTCGTAGCAAAGAGTCTAAGGGAGTTCATTCTGTTAGCACAACATCACATGCGGAACGGATTTAGACAATCCGCATGCTAGCCCGACTCAAACGGTAGTCGGTAAAGGCTAATGAAATCCGTCGAAGGCTGGGGGTTAGCCGAAAATCCTAAAGTCAACGCCTAACACGCGTCGCCGGGTAGCCTATTCCCGTAACAAATGGTAAAGCCTATGTATTCAACATCATAGCATAAAGACTAAGGGAGTTCATTCCTTTAGCACAACGTCACATGCGGAACGGATTAAAACAATCCGCATGTAAGCCCGATTCAAACGGCAATCGGTAAGAGCATGTCAAATCCGTTGAGGGTTGAGGATTTGCCAAAAATCCTAAGTCAACGTCTCATACACGTCACGTTTAGTCTTTTCACAGGAGAAAGACGACGTCTACGTATTCAATATCGTAGCACTAAAAGGGTTAACTCTTTTAGCTTAACGTCACATGCGGAACGGACTTGAACAATCCGCATGCTAGCCCGACTCAAACGGTAGTCGGTAAAAGCTCATCAAACCCGTTGATGGCTGAGAATTTGCCAAAAATTCTATAAATACGTGTCATTGACGCATCAATTCTATAGATTGGTCTCGTGACTCAAGTATCTGCCACGCTCCAATACCTTAAGAGTCTAAAACTGTGTATACTCCAGCAGACGTACGAGTATAAACTGTGTCGAACGCCGGACAACGCGTCACAAGGAAGCTCAAACACCGGACAACGCATCACAGGGAAGCTCAAATGCCAGATAATGTGTTGCAAATGAAGATTCAACACCGACAATCGATGGTCAGTTCTATGTTGAAACAGCAAACTCGAGCTAGAAAGTCAGGAAATCGAGAATTGACTTCAAGTTCAAAATTTCGACAAACGGTCAGACAATAAATGCAGCACCGGAACCCTTACAGACATTCCACAAAGCACCGAATAGCCTGGAGGACTGAAGGAATCAAGAATAGAAGCCATTCCAAAGTCCCGTTACACCGACTGAAGATTGGGACAATCATATCCAAAGTATTCCAGACTCTTCTACAAAAGGACGAGGCTGAAATACTTTGGAGGGGGTATCAACACCAAATCTTGTCCGAATAAATAGCAAAGTGGTTTAGGACGAGACATTTCTCTTTAACCTCAATGGACGCAGTATTCACCAAAGATACTTTATATGGTTGAGGATGGGGAGCATGTCTCAATCTGAGTACAGTCACCATGTTGGAAGCGATGACATTGACATAACTCCCACTGTTAATTATGACTCGACAGCTCTTGTCATTGATCTTTGTGGTTGTGTGAAAAATTGTATATTTACGCCAGTCATCACTATCCTTAGGTTGAGCTAATGCGCAACTCACAACACTAATTCGATGGGAAAATTTGTTCACTTTGTTGATCGAGGGTGTGGGCACGCTCAAAAGACACCCTAAGATGGCATTGACAAATTCATCCTCCCAAACATCTTCATCAGGATTATGGACAATCTCTTCTAAGTTATCCTGGTCACTATCCGATCGGGTCTCAACAATTAAAGTTCTTGTCTTACTAGGACACTGAGCAGCAATATGACCAAATCATTAACACATAAAACATCGAGTAGATTAAGCTGATCTAGATGACTCGCTGCAAACTCCCTTGCCTTTATCATTTAGCTTCTGTGTGGAGGTACTAGGTCCACTTCGGGATTGAGACTGGGGTTGATTAAGTGGGGACTTAATAGTGGTGACCTTATTGGTGTTATTCCTATAGTCTATGCGTCTAGTGAAAGGAGAACCTTGTGATCGATCTAAATCTTGGACAAGCTGATAGGCTTGCTCTAAAGTGGAGATGTCTCGCACGAAGAGTTCACGCCTAAGATCTTCCCTAAGTCCTGAGCCAAATCTAGATAAGACTATAATGTCAGATTCATTCTCGCCACACCTAACCATAAATTCATCAAATTTGGTGATGTATTCCGATACTGGCCGATTGCCTAGCGTCAAGCGCTGCCATTGATTGAGTAAGCGTTGCTTATAAGACACATGTAAGTATTTTTCTTGGAGTTTCAATTTCATCTCATCCCAAGCTTGTATGAGCTCTTGCCTCCTAAGAGTCATCAGCTTCTCAACGTTAGACCAATATTGTCTTGCTTGATCCACAAGTTTCATTTTAGCAAATCGAATTTGTCTCTCATCGGACATTTTATACCAACCAAAATAGTAGTCCATGTCCGACATCCAATCGATAAAAACTTAAGGATCCAACTGACCTTCAAAAGTGGGTGCCTCTAGTTTAACGTACTTCTGATGCATCTCATCTGGGTAAAAGGGTGAGTTGTCTCTAGGTGGGCCATTTCCAAGACGGTTGGCATGAGGACCTATGTATTCATGAGGTTGATGAGGATATTTTCCAGTTTGAGATCCGTCATCTTTATCACATTCATGGGACCTGTCCGTCGCTCGGTCTAAACGTTCCCTCTTCTCTTTCAAATCTTGTTCAACAATGTCAAATCGTGCAGTTAAGGCTTCTATGGATTTTGTGAGGCTTGCAAGGTTAGGATCCATCGCGGAATTAGGAATTTGAAGGGAATATTGTGTCCCACTCTGAGTGCGCATGCAACATGCTAGTTTCTAAATGCAAACTAGAGAATCTTAATAATGATGATGAAGTGAATTGTTAACTAATATTTGCCTAAATGCAATCTATAAAAATGTAAAATCAATTCTAACACCTAACATGATGCCAGATAATAATGTGGAATACGATGGGAAAATGAGAAATCAACAAGGAGACTAATTCGTAATGTTTAATATGTTATCCCACGGCTTGTTACAAATTAGACATCAATTATTTAACTTGTGATAATTATATCGACAACAAATCATGCTGATAAGAACCGTAAGATTGTAGCAAGATAATTAACCAAGCTAGATTTGAAATAGTTCTAATTGAAAATTGAGATCTAGCAATAATAAAGGTGGAACAGAATCACACACTCACAAGTTTAGTGGACAACCAACAATATTGATAGCACGCAAGATGAATCGGTCTGAAAGTAATTGCCGCAATTTCCAGATTAATTAGAAAGACGTAGAATCGATGATATTAGAATTACCTTGATGAAGGTTCACTAACAAACCTTTGAATGATGGTACTACAGGCTAGCAGAGATCTGATGGTGTCGTGGTGATGCGGGCAACGACGACTGGATGACGGCGTGTGCGATGGCGCCTCGTTCGACGATGAACAGCATGCAAACTGGATGACGCTGAGGGCGATGACGGGAGGGCACGATTGGATGGTGGATCTATTCGAATGTGGAGGAGGAACATGGTAGCGGTCTGTTCGAATAGAGGAGGAACAGGGGCGGTGGATCTGTTCGAATGGAGGAGGAACAGGCGCGGCTGAGATCAGCGGATTGGGCTCCTTTGGAATGGACACAACGGCTCTGGAAACAACGACGGTCGGTGGTGGAGGAATGACGAGTTGAAGATGTTAATGGAGGTCAGGATTGTGTCAAAGCTGTGATTGTTGGGGCGGGTGGAGTGCGGGTCAAATCTGTTGAGTAGATCAGATCTGAGAGGGAAGTTGATTTTCCCTATGAGATTTCGGATCCGATGCAGTTTGTGGGGGAGGAGTTAGGTTTGGCCTGCATGAGGGTGTCTGTTTGTAGGAAGAGGAGAGAGTCGCGTGTGTGGAGAAGGGAGAAGGGGGTTTTGGTCGGCGCGGGGGTTGGCAGAGACAGGGAGGAGGCACGATTGTTGGAAGAAGATGAGGGAGTTGGGTTGATTTTAAGTGGAGGAGAGAGGAACGTGGATGGTGTTGTAGCTGGGAAAAGGAGAAAAGGGGGGGAGTAATTAGGTTTTTTTGTCTTTTTTAAATGGAAGGTTGTGATCTCTCTCTCTCTCTCTCTCTCTCTCTCTCTCTCTCTTTGTAATGGAAGGCTGTGATTTGGCTCTCTTTTCTTTGAATCTGGTTGATCTTCTTTTTCTCTGATACCAAAATGATGCGGGACGATGGGAATTTAATGTTTTTATGTAGGGATTTGGGAAATTTTGGGGAAGAACAAGGATTTGGGGAAAACTAGGGTTTGGTAAATTAACAAGATATGACCACGAATCACAATCCGGGCCTTGTCTTTACCACCATTGACTCAATCTTAGAGATCAAATCAATTACCCAAAGTTTCACAAATGAAACAAAATTTTCTTTAAATATTCATTGTTTGATTTTATAAAATTGACCTCTTTAAATAGCCCTTCAACAACTACAGGTTCATTCCCATATCCGATGTTGGACTAAAGTTATTGAGAAAATACAATAAATAGAAAATAAAAGTATCACTAGCTAGACTCCAAGCCTTCTAAGAATCAAAACAAAATATGAGTTGAAGCAACACGACGGCGGTGGCGAAAATATGTGCGAAGTGGAGGTTGTGCGATGTCCTCATCAGCAGGAGTTGGAGATTTTTGGTGAGACGAATTTTAGGGTTTTGGTACCCTAGAAGTAACACTTTATCTTTCTCTTGTGATTTAATCCTCAAGTTCAGGTGTAACTTGGAGGGGTTGTACTCTTGATTCATAGTAAAATATTTTTCTCTGGATTGTCCCGTGGACGTAGGCATGATTTACCAAATCATGTTAAATCTTGGTGTTTGCTTACTTGTGGTATTTTCATTGGTGTTGTTATTCGTTTAGTGTTTAATTCCGCAGGTTAATCTCCATAAAATTCTCAACAAGTAGTATCAGAGCCCTGTTTCAAGACATGCTTTGGGATGGAAAAGATGGAGAGTTTTGGCATAATGATGAAATTGGATGGTTCCAATTGACAAGTATGGAAGTCTAAGATGGAAGATATTTTGTATTGCAAAGATTTACATGATCTTATTGAGGGTGATGAAGCCAAGCCAGAAAAGATGACCGATAAAGAATGGGAGAAACAACATAAGAAGGCGATCGGTTATATTCGGACGTGGATCGACATCATTGTATTTCATCATGTATCGGGCGAGACTAATGCAAAGTCTCTTTGGAAGAAGCTTGAGGATCTTTTGAGAAAGTATTGAAATAATTGAATAATGGCATAGCCTTTTTCATTGATATTAGGAGACATTTATAGGATTACAAGAGAATCAATTAGTTACATAAAATCTAAAACTACCTGATTAGTTACATAATTGTTAGAACTAAAAGGGGTAAGTGAGCTGTCAGGATATTAATAGAATATCATACAATAGGAAAGAATCATGGGGTGGTGTCGATTGACATCGCAGGACGTGTCGACTAAGACCTCCTTTTGTGTTGACTTAAAGGGTGTCGTCTCGTCTGGACTCGTCTCGTCTGGACTCGTCTTGTCTGGACTCGTCTCGTCTCATCTAGTTTGGTGTCGTCAGAGCATCGACTGACACCGTAGGATGTGTCGACTAAGACCACCTTTCGTATCGACACAAGGGGTGTCGTCTCGTCTGGACTCGTCTTGTTTGGTATCGTCAAAGCGTGTTGACTGACACCGTAGGGCTTGTAGACTAAGACCGCCTTTCGTGTCGACATAAGGGGTGTCGTCTCGTCTGAACTCGTCTCTTCTCGTGTCGTCTGGTCTGGTCTCGTCTTGTCTAGTCTGGTCTGGTTGCAATTCCTTAATATACCCCCACAAGTTGGAGCTCCTTGAGAATGGCGATAGAGATAAGCAAGATGTAAGTGCACAAGCCAAACTCAAACACACAAGAAATGATCATGGAGTTCGGACCTTCCGTCCTACGTCTCCGCTCCCCACTCCCGGGGAGAAATCCACTATCAGATCAGGTTTTCTACGCTTACCCAAAAAACGTTTACACCTCACACTCGGTTTTCTAGTTCACTGAAAACTTTACAATCACTCACAATGTAAACACACTACCTACCACCTCAAGTATTGGTCTCTAGCCTGTGTCTTCCTCAAGTGTTAGGAATTATAACCTCTCTCTAGGTATTACCACCTACCCCACTCCTCTTATGATGACCCCGTCTCTCACCACACACTCCTCTTGGTGTACTAGTGTAATACAAAGTGAACTTCACAATTAGGCACTCTAATACGCTTCACATAACTATAAATACACTTCACACTCTCTAAGTATTGGCCTAGCCCGTGTCACCTTTCTCAAGTGTTCAGAATTACCACCTCTCATTAGGCTTTACTACCGACCCTACTCCTCTTGGAACCGACTCCATCCCTTACCAACCGCTTCTCTCGGCGTCCAAGTGTAATACAATGTGCAACTCACAATGAAGCTCGATACAACAAAATGTTCTCTAATATGGATGAGAACTCAATGTAAGCTCATACTCTAAGTCACAAACCCATAACCCAAATTATACTATGAATGTAAATACAATAAGCTCAATAGGTTGTGTGTGAAACAAATAGTAAATAAATCAAACTAACCTCAAATAAATTCTAGCTTATAGAAATAAAAACCAAACAAATAAAATAGCTAGATTGAGTTTAGAAAAACTTCTCTATATGATCAAGAGAGAGAGAGAGATGAGTTGAAGTTCAAACACCAAAGGATGATCTCTTCTTCCTCTTGTGAAAATATCTTCACAAACTTGAAACAAACACTAAACAAAGTTTAAACACCCTTTAAACTTGTTTAAAAACCTTCTTCTTGTTAGTTATGAACTGAGGATATGTGGGGGTATTTATAGGAAAGCCCAAAGCCAAGAGAAAGCAATAAAACCTAGCAAAAAAACAAAAATAGAAAAACTAAAAAAAATTAGCCGTTGGACCGTCAATCGACTGATACTGTTCATCAGTCGACTGATGAGCTGACCGTTATAGGCCAGCAACACATCATCAGTCGACTGATAAACTCGTCAGTCGACCAATGACCTCATCAGTCACCTAAAATAAAACAGAAATTTTTTGATGATTCCAGGCACATTCTTCATTCGACTCATTAGTCGACTGATGTCATCAGTCGACTGATAACATGTTTTTAGCCTAAAAAATAGTAAAACTAAGTTTTGAAGCGCCTTTAAAAATAGCAAATAAATTCTAAAAAATATAAAACTTTGGAAAATCATTGTAAACATGTAAATAAACATGTTACAAAAAGAATTTTTAGAATTGCACATCTCAAAAGAGAAAACTCATCATTTTTTAAATATGTCCAAAAACATGAAAACTAAACATACATGTTTTTGTCATTTGACATAAACACAATATTGAAACTTTTGTAAAATAATTTTATAGACTTAACAAAATATGTATAAACTGATATTGAAGTCTATAAACTAATAAAATAATATTTTATTAAAAACATCTATATTTTAATAAAATCAACAAATACGTGTGTGTGATTAATATGAGCTTAAAGTATTAACACACAAGTATAAGCCTATACTACAAATACTATAAACTATATACCCAAGCTAGTGATCTTCAACGAAGCTCTATCTTGGTACACTTGCAGATGAAGCTTGAACTTGGATCTTGAACTTGAATTGCGAGGCTTCAATTCACTATTCTGCCAACCTCCATTGGATATGATCGTTATGGCTTGATTCCATCTATCCTCCAATACGTTGTTTGCCTAGAATAAATACAAAAATACAAACACTAGATAAACAATATTAGTGGTAAATTGTTTGTTAAACATCATCAAAACAAAAGGACCCAATAGATGTGAAGTCGTCTTTGTTACCTGCCTAGTCGGCATCTGAGTAGGCGTGGAGAGCTAGAGGTGATTGACGATGTAACATGATGCCGTAATCAATGATGCCACACAGATATCTAAGAAGTCATTTGGTGGCATTCAAATGGTCTATAGTCAGATGATGCATGTATTGTGAAAGTTTATTGACTGCGTAGGTAATATCCGGACGAGTGAGGGAGAGATACCGATGACTCCCAACTATAGCTCGAAACTCGGTTGGGTCAATAAGGTTTGTACCCAACTGAAATGTAAGGATGGGCGAGGTGGCAAGTGGAGTTGCGACAGTGCGAGAATCGATCATCTTTGTTTGAGCCAGCAAGTTGGCAATGTATCTTTGCTGTGAGAGGAGAAGACCTTGAGGGTGAGAAACAACTTCAACTCCAAGGAAATATTCAAGTGGTCCGAGGTCTTTGAGCGGGAAGTGACGTGAGAGGATAGAGATGAAGTCCTGAACTGATGCTGCTTTATTACATGTGATGTTGATGTCATCAACATAGACAAGTAACATGATTGTTATTCCATTGTCATTGAGAATGAACAAGGAGGTTTCGGCAACTAAGCTTAAGAAGCGAGATGCAAGAAGGAACTATTGAAGCTCATTGTACCAGGCTCGAGGGGCTTGTTTGAGACCGTAGATCACCTTCCGCAATCTGCATACGTGATGTGGGTTGTCAGTATTAACAAAACCTTGAGGTTGATCCATGAAGACTCTTCAGTGAGGATGCCTTGTAGAAAGGCATTGTTGACATAGAGTTGACGAAGATCCTAACCTCGCCTGACAGCAAGTGAGAGGACGAGACGAACTGTGGTCGGCTTTACAACCGGACTAAACGTCTCATGATAGTCCACTCCTAGTCTTTAGTGAAACCCCATTGCCACTAAGAGAGCTTTGTACCTGTCTATAGAGCCATCAAGTAAGTGCTTAAGTCGAAAAATCCATTTACACCCCACAATATTTTGCACACCATTGGGAGGTACCAATTCCTAGGTGCCATTACGAACCAAGGCATCAAACTCCTCAGACATCACATGTCACCATCTGCTATCTTTGATAGATTGAGTTACACATGTGGATTCAATATCTGTGGCGAGTTGAGCAGAGAGGCTAAGTTTATTGATAGGTTTGTGAATGTTGTTTCGGGAACGAGTGATGATAGGCAAGGTGCGGGTCGAAGGTGGTAGTAATAGGTTGTCTGAGACTTAGACATGTAGGGGTAAGGCCAGGGGAATGGCTGGCAAGTTGTTAGGTGCTGGTTCAGGTATTGGGGAGGGTAGTTATGGAGGAAAGGTGTTTGTGGGGTTAGGCGAGGTGGGGGGTGGGTTAGGAAGAGGGAGAGGGAGGGCGAGAGGCAATGTTTGGTGTTCTACCATATCCATTTTTGTGTTGGAGTCAACGGGCAGGGAATCGCTGGAACAAGCTTCGGATGATGTGTATGAAGCCGAGAGAATAACATGATGTGAGATCCAGGTGTCATATGTCGAATCATCGGGGCGAGCAAGATGCGGATTGAGTTTAGACATGGGAAACTCAGACTCAAAAAATTGAACATGACGCGAGATGAAAGTATTTTGAGTTTGTGGATCAAGACATATATAAGCACTCTGTGTAAGGGAGTAGCCAAGGAAGATACAAGGCGTGGAGCGACTGGCAAGTTTGTGAGGCGAGTATGGACGAAGCTAAGGATAACACTGGCAGCCAAAAGCTTGAAGTTTGGAGTAGTTTGGTGGCGACTTAAAGAGTTTATGAAAGGAAGATGTCATATGAAGAGTAGGTGTAGAGAGACGATTTATGAGCTAGTCTGCAGTGGAGAAGGCATATGACCAGAAGGAGAGTGGTAAGACAACTTTAGAGAGAAGGGAAAGACCTATTTCAACAATATGACGGTGTCTTCGTTCAGAAAAACCATTATGTTCTAGAGTGTGAGGTGGCTAGGTGAGATGCGAGATGCCATTTGTGGATAGATATGTCGTCAGTCCAGTGGATTTGACGAGACCCATGTATTCCCCCCCATTATCTGAGTAGAAGGTTACTATTTTCTTTTTGAAGTAATTTTCAACAAGGGCTTTGAAACGAGAAAAAATAGTGGCGACATCAGATTTACATTTGAGTTGGTAAAGCCATATGTAGTGAGTGAAGTGATCTATGAAAATGACGTAGTATTTGTAACCATCGACATAATAAATAGATGAAGTCCACACATCAGAATAAATAGTTTGCAGAGGAGAAGTAGACACAATTGATGATTGAGTGAAAGGTAGTTTATGACTCTTATTGCAAAGATAGTCATTACAATGATATTGCTTTGAATTAATTAAATCTAAAGCTAGACCGAATTTAGAGATGATATGACGTTGGATTGACTCGGATGGATGACCAAGATGATGATGCCAGTCACTAGAAGACACTTTGACACTGGAGTGGGCCGAAGGATGAGGTGCGAGTTGCAAGGTCGGCCATTCATACACACCATCTTTAGGTTGTCCTTCTAGCAGTATTGCCCCAGACAATAGATCCTTCACACGAAAGGAAGATGGTAAGAACTCAATGGATGTATTATTTGATTTGTAAAATTGAGATATGGAAATAAGATTTCTTTTCATGTTAGGAACAAATAAAACATCATGTAATTTAAATGTATGGGAGGATGTTTTAAGAGAAGAGGAGCTAATTTTGGAAATATGTAACCTAGTACCATCACCGATAATAATGTTGTCAGACGAATCGTATGGAGCATGAAGGGAGAGGTTGCCGAGATCGGTTGTGACATGATGGGACGCCCCATTATCGAGAAGCCATGTTAGGGTTTTGACATCTGATGTTGTGGCAACATGCGCCTTTGGTTGCCACAGAGATCCAGTGTGCGAGGTGTGAGGGACGCCTTTCGAGGAGATGGGTACCAACTAAAAGAGAGGACACTGAGTGACGATGCGGCCTTGTTGTCGGCATCCTTGACACTTGCCGAGATATGACCTCTGCTGGCAAGACGCTGCTTGCGAAAATTGAGACGGTTGTCATCTTGGAGTGGGGTGTGAATATTGAGCCTTGTTGGACAAGGAGCGGTTTGAACTATTATACCTGGTCGATGCAGCGTTAGCCATAGCGGGGTGTGGGGTTGAGACGGATTGTGACTGCTGAAGTGTGAGTTTCCTATTAATGAGTTTCTCATGAAGCTCATCAAACGAGATGGGGTTGTTCCTGCCTTTCACTATATTAGCGATTTGGCGATAGTCATTATCAAGACCTTCTAAGATTTTCTCAATGATGTCCTCATGGTCCATTGGTTTGCCGAGTGCAACATGGCGATCAGTTCGACACTTGACATATTGCATATAATCCGAAATGGATTGTGATCCCTTTGTGGCTCGCTTGATCTGGTCCTTGATTTGCTTGATGTAACCACGTGTCAGGCGAGCATAGGTGTTGGTGAGAGTCTGCCATGCTTCGCGGGAGTTGGTCGCCTGTTGGATGAGAGGGATGAGAGAGAGGGGAAATGGAACCAACAAGGACACCAAACAACAGTTTGTATTATCGAGTCCAATGCAGAAAATCTGGGTTGGGAGATTCAACGTTGTTGGTGGTGATGGTGCGAGGAGGACATGGATGGGATCCATCTATGTATTTGTAGAGGTCATAACCGATGAGAATAGCCTCAATCTAGAGTTTCCAAGCAATATAATTTATGGAGGTCAATTTATGGATGGGTTGATGGGAAGTTGTGATGCCCCAGAGTTCACACAAGGCTGCAGTCCAAGGTAAAACCCGGATTGTCAAACCTACCATGCACCTACATAGTACATTAACATGTTTCACCAATCATAATAATATCCTCTAGTAGAATTAATAAGAAGTGAAGGTACAAAACAGGCAAAATGAGGAAGTAAAAACAAGAGACATGATATAGAAGGAGAGATCTCATAAATAAAAGAATCATGTCTCAACTGAAGTACATCTGATATCTAAAATAATAAAATGTCTCAACATGAATCAACTAAATCTCATACTAAGTCACTCTGCCTTTATAAAATGAATACAACTCTAAATTCTGAACAATGAACGTAACTATATGGTGGAGCTTCAGCTACTAAGATTGTACGATGGCGACTATGCTAGAACTCCGTCATCCTATGGCTCTCTGAAACTTT
Organism: Asparagus kiusianus; assembly: GCA_022839385.1. Classification (NCBI taxonomy): domain Eukaryota; kingdom Viridiplantae; phylum Streptophyta; class Magnoliopsida; order Asparagales; family Asparagaceae; genus Asparagus; species Asparagus kiusianus. The sequence goes on from BQKN01062653.1 coordinate 37,210, forward strand.
AAGCTGCCTGAAAGAGATAATTTAAACAAAAAGAATAACAACAAGAGTATCAGAGCGTTACAGTAAGATCACCTCCATCCGCCCCCACGGGAAGGGCTGCTAGATAAAGTGGAGGTTCTACCTGTTAAGCATAGTCAACCTAAAATCATTTTCTTCATATCTAATGGAATTAATATTTAGACACCTACAAACGAGACGTAGTACGTCGAGTGAAATAATCCAAACAATGAAACCCTCATATATATACCATATGTCTCAAGTTGTAGATACCTAAACATTAACAACAAACTAAAGATAAACAATCTAAAGAAACCAATAATTAGAAACCCACAACACGAGACTGGTACGTCGAGCGAAATAATTCAAATAAGGAAACCCTCATGTATATACCATATGTCTTAAGTTATGAATCGCTAATCATTGATTCTAACTAAGAAGTAAAAGAGAAGCAATACATGAAAGTAGACTACAACTTCAAACCTCAAACATGATAAGCAAATGTTACAATCGCAGACTACCCTCGGGTAGTGGCACAGTCATAAGGAAAATATCATCCAAAATAAACATCTCCATAGATCATGCCATGTATGCCAAAAGTATCTAAATTGTACCCTACTCTCGGGTAATCTAACATGGAAGAAAAACTATATCTATGTATGTGTATATATATCTCTATATAAAATAATGATACTCTTGTAAGGTACAACACACTATCATGTGGAAATAACATTCTTACTCAATCGTTCTACGGTAATAGGTATATCTCCCTATTCCGGATGATGCATCCTTATGATCGTACAGTGGAGCGTCGGTATATCAGCCTAATCCTAAAAACCACGATCATCTTCGAGTATTGGTACAACCACGGTCTCATTGCGGGAAAACGCCCAATACTCCTGGTGTGGTACAGCTGCGGTCTCATTGCGGGAAAACATCCATCACCGAGCATCCATAACTAATGAATTATGCATTATCATGTGTTATACTAACACTATCAACTCTAAACATGTGAAACGACTCAAACAAAACGTGTATTCAACACCCGCGCATGTATCTCAACGTGCGGATCCACAACTCATGTTCATGACTACCTCCTGTGTAAAATAATCAACAAGCAATATATTAGAATGCATGTATATTTTTTATTTTAAGCTAATTGGACAACACTTGTCATAATCCCCTTCCGGATGCTCATATGTGTGCTACGACACTATACGTGTGTACTCAGGGCTGTACGTGTATTATCATGCGGCTCACACCCCGTGATCACATCCGAAATGCAAGGAAACAACACTCAGGAAACTCAAAAGAGGCAGATCGGTCGACCGCCCTAAAGGCGCCAGTCGACCGGACCAAGAACGTGCACAAAAAGAGATTTGTCGGTCGATCGCCCCTAGGGCGCCGGTCAACCGGCCAGAGAAAAAAATCTGCTTTCTCAAGTTTTCAGGTTTTGTTGATTTACGATATCATTACTTGTTCAAAAACAAAACTTTCTTATCACGAAACATTTAACAACACTTAAGCTTTGATAATTACTTACAAAAATTATCTTGAACATGATTCAAACTCTTGGGTTAATCTAATTATGGTTTAACAACCTAATTAACAAAATTCCTCGATTAGAACATGATTTCTTAACATGTTTAACATATGTTTGCTTGTAAAAACTCATAGATCAGATATAATTTGATTTAAATTTGCTCATATTTCTTATGTTTCACAAACCTGTGTTTTAAGCATCTCTAATCAACATGTAATCTCAATTAAACATCAAATTAGGGTTTAAACATTAGTAGCACATGATTAACAAGTTAAAAATAAAATTTTAAATAACCCTAATGATTATGATTATGTTTCTATTATAAACAATAAAAAAACATGTAGATCTAACATCGGTTTAAGATTTTATATCAAAAATCTACTTTTTATCATGTTAAAATTGGATCTAAGCATCAAAATAACCATATTACTTCATAATCACATGTTTTAAACTACGAGTAAGGTTTGGATGTAGATGGTCTTACCTTAAAATTATGTACAAGTCTCTGAAACAAACAACAAGCAATCCACAAGTGCAAACAACCCGTTCTCCCTTATCACACGTCGATGATCTCGCTCTCGTGTCAGCATTGTGCTTCACAAAGCTCTTAAAATTCATAAGAAAATGATCTAGGGCTTTTGAGAGGAAAGGGTGGCTGCTAGAGTTCAAAAATATGATTAAAAAAAGGAATTTTTATGCAAAACATAGGTATTTATAGAGGCAAAACCGAAACAAACCCGTTTGACCCAAACCAGGAAACCTAGTCTGACTGGGAAAATCACCTTTGGTATTTTAGCTTTAACTTTCTCATCCGACCTTAGAATGAGAGGACTTATGATTTTTTTGAAAAGATGTTGAAGAGACTTATAACTTTTGTCTTTTGAGTTTTTCCAGATTCTAATTGCATCATTATGTAAAACGTAGAAAATCTTAATTGATCATTTTTTCCAGATTTCTCTTTGTGCATGTTTTGTGCATTTGCACTCATATATTCACAAATATACATTGAATTGATCTCAAATAAATTATTATCATACTCAAATATTAAAATATATTATTTTTTAGCATATAACATATTTATCATGAAATTTTTTGAATTTACGGGGTTTTACAGAAGTGTTGATGAGTTGAAGGTTTTGTGTTGGATTTTCTAGGTTGGGGATGATAGTGATCTGAGAATTTGTTATCATAGTGAAGACTACGGCTAGGGTTTACGAAGGAGTGGTGGAAGGAGGTCTAGAATGAAAGGTCTAGAACGACTCTGATACCATGCATGAGAAAGTATTGAACTTTCTGAATAATGGCATAGCCTTTTTTTTATTGATATTAGGAGATATTTATAAGATTACAAGAGAATCAATTAGTTACATAAAATCTAAAACTACCTGATTAGTTACATAATTATTGGAACTAAAAGGAGTAAGTGAGCTGTCAAGATATTAACAAAATATCATACAATAGGAAAGAATCACGGGGCGGTGTCGACTGACACCGCAGGACGTGTTGACTAAGACCGCCTTTTGTGTCGACTCAAAGGGTGTCATCTCGTATGGACTCGTCTCATCTCGTCTCATTTGGTTTGGTGTCGTCAAAGTGTGTCGACTGACACCGTAGGACGTGTCGACTAAGACGGCCTTTCGTGTCAACACAAGGCGTGTCGTCTCGTCTGAACTCGTCTCATTTGGTCTCGTCAGAGCATGTCGACTGACACCATAGGGCGTGTAGACTAAGACCGCCTTTCGTATCGACACAAGGGGTGTCATCTCATCTAGACTCATCTCATCTTGTGTCGTCTGGTCTCATCTCGTCTTGTCTCGTCTGGTCTGGTTGCAATTGCTTAATATCTTTATGAGCAGAAGACCATGGGAAACAAGGCGTTTATTATGAGGTGGTTAGTGAACTTAAAATTCAAAGAAGGAAGCAGCATAGCAGGGCACTTGAATGAATTCAAGAGTTTGATTAATCAGTTAGCTACCATAAAGATGACTATCGATGATGAGCTACATGCTTTATTGCTATTGGGTTCTTTACCAGACAGTTGGGAGACACTGGTTATGACAGTCAGCAACGTAACTCCAGATGGTGTGTTATTGATGAGTATGGTTACTAGTATTTTTTTCAATGAAGAGACTCGGAGGAACTCTACCAGCACAGATAACTCACAGGCACTTGTCACGGAGAATAGGGGCATGAGTAGCTACAAGGACCAGTCCAGAGGTCATAACACATCTAAGGACAGATCAAAGCTTAAAGGGAGAGGTTGTTTTTATTGTGGGAAGTTAGGTCATATCAAGAAAAATTATTGGGCATTGAAGAAAGAGCAAGCTGGGAACAAATATGAAAAGAAAAATGAGAAGAAGAAAGCTGACAGTAACACTACAACTACTTTGTCTGAAACCGATATTATTCTCATTTGTAGGGAAGAAAATTGTATGTATGTTACAAGTCAGAATTCCGAGTGGATAGTAGATACAGGAGCTACATGTCATGCTACCTCCAATCGAGACCTTTTCACGTCATATAAAGCAGGCGACTTTGGCAATGTGAAGATGGGCAATACTAGCTGCTTGAAGATTGTGGGACTTGGTGATATACACTTGCAGACAGATACCGAATGCACATTGATCTTAAAGAATGTGCGACATGTTCTCAATTTGTGGATCAACTTGATTTCGGGTCTTACTTTGGACCGAATGGGATATGAAATTCAATTTGGCAGAGGAAAATATAAAATCACCAAAGGCTCTCTTATGGTGGCTAGAGGAAGTGTATGTTATAATTTATATAAGACTCAAGCAAAGACTTCATATGATTCATTGAGTGTGGCTCAAGACGGTGACACTCTTAGTTTGTGGCATAGGAGGCATGAGCACATAAGCGAGAAGAGGTTGTAGATATTGGTAAAGAAGTCTCTCATTCCCTCTGTCAAAGGTTCGTTGCTCATCCCTTGTGATTATTGTTTGTTTAGCAAACAACATAGAGTTTCTTTTAGTAAGCATTCTAAAAGAAAAGATAATATTCTGAATTTGATTTATTCTGATGTTTGTGGTCCTATTGAGGTGGAGTCCTTGGGTGACAATAAGTATTTTGTCACATTTATTAATGATGCATGCAGAAGATGTGGGTCTTCTTGTTGAGGACAAAGGATCAGGTGTTTTCAGTCTTCCAATAGTTTTATGCCATGGTGGAGAGGCAAACAGGAAAGAAGTTGAAGTATTTGCGTACCGATAATGGAGGAGAGTATACTTCCATTGAGCTTAGAGATTATTGCTCAACACATGGTATTTGGCAACAGAGGACAGAGCCCGACACATCACAGCATAATGGAGTTGCAGAGAGGTATAACATGACCATTGTGGAGAAAGTCAGATGCATGTTAAAGATGGCGAAATTATCTAAGAGCTTCTGGGCTGAAGCTTTTCGTAATGCATGCTACATAATCAACAAGTATCCTTCAGTTCCTTTGAGTTTTGATACTCTAGAGGGAGTGTGGTCTGAAAAAGATATTACATATTCTCATCTGAAGGTGTTTGGTTGCAAGGTGTTTGCACACATTCTGAAGGAGAAGAGACAAAAGCTTGATGATAGAGCGATTCCTTATATCTTTCTTGGTTATAGAGAAGATGAGTTCAACTATAAACTATAAGATCCAGAAAAGAGAAATTATTAGACGAGCAGATGTGATTTTTCAGGAGGATCAGACTATTGCAGATCTCGGGAGAGCAGAGCAGTCAGAGAGTGTTGCTAGTGAGGTTCTAGATATGACAGTTGCATCCTACAGATACAGAGCAGGTGCATGATGATGATGTTGATAATGATGGTCAGATACCAGAGCAGGGAGATGATGATCAGGATCACAAGTAAGAGGCTCCTTAGTAGGGGGAGCATCACTAGTAGTAGGAGTTTGTAGAGCCATAACTTAGGAGATCAGCTAGAGAGCATAGACCATCCATAAGATATCCTCTTTCAGAGTATTCTTCGCTGACAGAAGAGGGGGAGCCAGAGAGCTTTCAGGAGGTACATACGCATAAAGAAAAGAACAACTAGTTCCAGGCTATGAAGGAAGAGATGAAGTCTCTTGAGGAGAGCGATACTTATGAGTTGGTGGATTTACCGAAGGGCAGAAAAGCTTTGAAAAACAAGTGGGTGTTCAAGTTAAAGAAGAATGACTACAAAGAGATTCAGAAATACAAAGGCAGTTTGGTGGTGAAAGGTTTTGATCAGAAAAATGGTTGATTTTGATGAGATTTTTTTACCGGTTGTGAAGATGACGTCCATTAGAGTTATCTTGGGGTTAGCAGCTAGTTTAGACCTCGAGATTAAGAAACTTGATGTGAAGACTACATTCTTTCATGGTGATTTGGAGGAGGAGATCTATATGGAGAAACCAGAGGGTTTTGAAGTGAAGAAAAAAGAACACATGGTTTGCAGGTTGAAGAAGAGTCTCTATGGTTTGAAGTAGGCACTCATGCAGTGGTACAAAAAATTTGATTCTTTTATATTGAGTCATGGCTACCAGAGGACAGTTATAGATTCGTGTATATATTTTAGATGAATTTTAGATCCTAGCTTCATTATCCTTTTGTTTTATATGAACGATATGTTGATTGTTGGTCAGGATAGTCGGATAATCGGTAGGCTGAAGAAGGAGTTATTTAAATCATTTTGACATGAAGGATTTGGGTTCGACACAGTGGATTCTTGGTATGAATATTGCTCGTAACATAAAAGTCAGGAACTTATGGTTATCAGAGGAGAAATATGTTGAATGACTAAGAAAGATGCCAAACCAGTCAGTACTCCTCCATCAGGTCATTTGAAACTTAGCAAGAAATTTTGCCCGACTACAGATGAGGAAATAGTGAGATTGAGAATATTCCTTATTCTTCACATGTAGGGAGTTTGATGTATGTATGGTTTGCACTCGGTCAGATATAGCTCATGTAGTTGGCATTGTGAGTATGTTTCTTTCTAATCCAGGGAAAGTTCACTGGAAAGGTGTAAAGTGGATCTTAAAATATTTGAAAGGCAGTTTCAGATTGTGTTTGAGTTTTGAAGGTTCAAAGGCAGTATTATATGGTTTTATAGATAAGGATATAGCAGTTGATCTCGATTACAAGAAGTCTACCTCAGGTTAGTTGTTCACTTTTGCAGGGGGAGCAATATCTTGGCATTCTAGATTACAGAAGTGTGTTGCTTTATCTACAACAGAGGCAAAATATATTACAGTTATAGAAGCCGGTATGGAGATGATTTGGTTGACAAGATTTCTGCCTGAGTTAATCTTGAAGTAGGAAAATTATCAAATTTTCATTGATAGTCAAAGTGCTCTTGATTTGTGTAAGAATTCTACATTCCACTCCAGATAAAACACATTGATGTGAGATATCATTGGCTTAGAGAATCCGTTAAGTAAGGGGAGTTGAAGCTACAAAAGGTTCACACATATAAAAATCCAGCAGATTTTTTAACGAAGACCGTTTTCAGAGAGAAGACCGAGTTGTATCGGCGATTGGTCGGCATGAACTCCCGTTGAGGAGTTAAAGATTGGCATACCCCGTCGTTGGGCTGGAGGGGGAGATTGTTGTGGTCCAGTTAAAGATAAGGCCCACATGAAATCCACATGAATTAGAACTCTATCTAGAAGAGGATTTGGATGATCTATTTAAAATAAGAATAGGTTTAATTGGAGAACTCTATTTATGAAAAGCCTGTTTTTATTTTTTGGATGAACAGCAACATAATGCTACAGTAATCCGAGGAGAGAGAGAGAGAGAGAGAGAGAGAGAGAGAGAGAGAAGTTTAGATTCCGGATTGCTCGATTATCCGATTGTAGTGATTCAAAAGCTATTGTCTTCAGAACGACGATGCCGTCAAGGGTATGGTGTTGGTTTCTCTATGGGAGTTGGAGATTTTTTGTGAGATGAGTTTTAGGGTTTTGATGCCCTAGAGATAACACTGTATCTTTCTCTTGTGATTTAATCCTCAAGTTCAGGTGTAAGTTGCAGGGGTTGTACTCTTGATTCATAGTAAAATATTTTTTTCTAGATTGTTCGTTGGACTTAGGCATGATTTGTCGAAATACATTAAATCCGTGTTTTTTTGCTTGTGATATTTTCATTGGTGCCGTTATTTGTTTTGTATTTAATTTCGCAAGTTAATCTCCATAAAATTCTCAGCAGGTCCATTCCTCTCAAAATTGATCAAGACAAAAAAAAACTTGGATTCCAAACAAAACAAACTCAATCAAAATCATCCCACGGTTATTAAAAAAAATTCTGGCATGCCATGAAGAAATTTTAGCCATCGACTTGTCAATCGAAGGTTGACATTGAGAATTGCTCAATTTTCCACAAGTAAGGGGTATACTAGGGTATTTGGCAGGAAGAAATCCCTCAACAAAACCAATTTTAGCCAAAATGGACTATTTAACAATATCATCAACACCCAAAAATAGATATTTCTCTTACTATAATTTGCAGATAAACTAGAGACATGAGCAAAATGAGAAATACCATCATTTAAATATTTTGCAGAAGATAAAGTACCCTTGGCAAATAAGAGGAGGTCATTAGCGAACAATAAGTGATAGATCCCCAACTTAGCACATTTAAGATGCATTTTTGAACCTATTATTCATGCTCATTGTCCTCAACCATCTAGAAAGATATGCCATATATAATACATGGAGGTAAGGAGAAATGAGGTCACTCTATCTAAGTCCACTTTTTCCTTGAAAATAGCCATGAAGACCACCATTAAAAAGATTGAAAACTTAGTAGTGGATACATAGAGCATAAGCTAGTTAACAAATTGAGTAGGAAAATGACAGACCAATTAACTCTTGTTCAAGAAACCCCCTGTTGGCTGAGTCAAAAGCTTCCCTAATATCCACCTTAAGCATGATTCTAGGAGAGACATTCTTCCTTTTATTATGCTTTAAAAGGTCATATGCAATAACTATATCTCTTATCAAACTTCTCCCCTTAACAAAAGCAGTCTGAGTACTATCCACTAGCTAATTCATGAATAATTACATTCTAGAAGCAATGATTTTTTATATTACTTTACAAGAGAAATTGACATAAGAAATAGGTCTAAAATCACTTACTAAAGTATGGTTGGCAATTTTAAGGGTCAAAGTTATAGTAGTAGAGTTCCACTGATCAAGAAACTTGCCATTTTGAAAGAATTCCATGATAGCCTCATAGAAATCATCTTTAATGATGTGCCAAGAAGATTTAAAGAAATTTACAGAGTAGCCATCAGGATCCGATGCCTTAATATCTGAAACAGAGGACACATCTTTGACAATCTCCTCTTTAGCCACAAGTTGAGCAATTGAGCTTGCGTATTAAGAGACAAAGTATTCCCAAACCTTCAAACATCATTATTTAAAGAGGGTACCTCAGTGTAAGTACCAAGAAGAGATTTATGCTAGATTTTTTAATCAAAACCGCTTTGCAAAATGAGTTTTCAAACTATATATATATTAACTACAAGTACTTTTCATAAATGCTTAGTAACCTAGTGAAAAGTTTATGTTTTGATGTTTCAAAAGGTCCATTGTTCAAGGTTTGCCAATGGCAAGCCGAGAAATATTTTATTTGAATTAATCTTTCATAAGTTCTAGTGGGCCGTGGACCAATGGGCCGGGGATCGGGGCTAATCGAGCTGAGGCATTAAGTGACGCTTTATTAGGCATATTTTGTTCTTCGCACGGAGGCATCGGGGTGAGGTGGTGCCACGAAGGTTGCCTCGCAAGCTGCTTCATAGCATGCAGACGAGCTACGTATTCGGACGAGGGTGACCCTAGCGTTATCGTAGTTTGACAAGATTCGCTCGTTTGATGAGATTCATCTATCATACGAGGTTCGCCTGTTTGATGATGTTCGTTCGTTTGACGAGGTTCGTCTGTTATACGAGGTTCGCTTGTTTGATGAGGTTCGTCTGTCATACGAGGTTCGCCTGTTTGATGAGGTTTGCTCGATCGACGAGGTTCGACTATCATACGAGGTTTACCTGTTTGACGATGTTTGCTCGTTCGATGAGGTTCGTCTGTCATACGAGGTTCACTTGTTTGATGACGTCCATTGATTGCCTCGTATTCAGGAGTTACTGCATGCAGTAGTTATAATAGCAATTAGAGTAATTTATTGCATGAATGTTATAATCTTAATTGCCATTGAGAATTGTAATAGTCACATTAATTGCTAGTGACTCTTGAGCTGGCCTTAGAGGCCTAAAAATAGCGCCCTTGGGTAGCTCTTGGTTACTGCTGGAAACTCTCTCGCGAGAGTGGAATACGAACGTCGGTATAGAATACGAACGTCGGTATACACACATGAGCTTGAAAAACGAACGTCAGATCGACGTTGTTGTTGCTGTTGTTGTGCTGCTGCTGTAGAAACTATGCCCGTAAGAACCCTAAAATCAAAAGGTTTTAAACCGAAATGTTCTGAGATCGAGGAGATCTTTTGCCTTGACCGAAAGGTCTTATAGATCAAGGAGATCTTGACAGTACTGGGTTGGTGCACACAAGAGTACTGTACTGTTATTCCTGAAAGCAGTTTGGCTTAGGATCCTTGCACCAAAGTAGGCCAAATATTACTTTAAGCACAGCGTTTCACAAACGCACAACAGTTAATTGAAAAAATTTAAAATAACAGCATATCATCCTCCACTGTTTAATTTTAGATTTAACCATAATTTCTAAAAATCATAAAGCAATATTTTAGATCTACTAATGAATCCTATGAGGACTCTTGGAGTGGACTGTCTCAAGTTAGAAAACTTTGATGGATCTAACTTTAACGCATGACGTCAAAAAATAATTTTTGGGATGCAACTCCTAAAAATCTATTATGTGGTTTCTTAGGAGAAACCTGACTTTGAAGAAGACTCAGAGTCTGAAGCTTCTTAGGCTAAAAATGATCATTTCTGCAGGAGTTATCTCCTTAACTGTCTGGCTGATCATCTGGCAGATACTTACACCAACAAGCCATCTTCAAAGGAAATCTCAAATGCTCTGGAGGAGCAATACAAGGATGAGGAGGAGCAATACAAGTCTCACCTCATTGACAAATTTCTGGACTTCAAGTTTGTAGATAACAATGAGGTTTTGCCTCAAGTTAAAAAACTTGAAAAGCTTGTTATGAAGCTGAAGGATGAAAATATCAGTCTTTGTCAAACCTTCATTTCTGGTGCAATTGTCAACAAGCTTCCTCCATCTTGGATGTCATTCTCCATGAACATTCGAAGAAGTAAAAGACATGTGACTTTATCTGATTTAAAGAGGTTCATTTGGATCGAGGATGAGATTCAGACTCGCACAAAGAAGAGCTCCTAGCTAAGAAGAATGTGTCTGCTAACATGGTGGCTACTAACTCTGAGAAGGGTACCAATTCTTCTAAGAAAAAGAAGTCTTTTAACAAAAAGAAGAATCATAATCCGAAGAACCTGAATGTTCAGAAGAAAGATTTTAAGAAGAGCAGCAAATGCTTCAATTGTGGGAAGCAAGGATATTTTACCAAAGACTGCAAAGCACCAAAGAAGGGAACAGTACACAATGTTAATCAACTTGACTATTGTGTAGCTATGCTCTTTCAGGTGACAGCTCCCAGCAAAGTCTTTGGTTGGTGGTTAGATACAGGTGCTACCTGTTATGTCTGCTCCAACAGAGATTTGTTCTCTTCCTATGTTGCTGCCAAAGAGAACGTATCAATGGCTGATCATTCTGTGGTTCCTGTTCTTAGAACTGGGACTGTGATGCTGACCCTTTTTTCAGGGAAGACTCTCACATTGAAGGATTTAAAACATGTTTCCTCAATTGTCAAAAACTTAGTCTCTGGAAGCCTGCTGTGTGACGCCGGTATGAGGCTGGATTTTCAAGGAGGAAAGGCTGTGTTATCTTTTAAAAAAAATATATTTTTGGTAATGCATATCGTACTGATGGCATGTATAAGATCAGTACTATTGTACCCAACTCAGTTGTAAATAAAGTATCCTCCTCTGCTTACTCCTCTGTATTATAGCATAATAGGCTAGGACATATAAATTATAGAAAGCTGTCTAGCATGGAGAAGTTAGGATTACTTCCGAAATGTGACAGTAAAAAACCTGATATGTGTGAAGTCTGTGCACAAGCAAAGCTGACAAGAAAGCTATTTCCAAGTGTCACAAGGAGCACCAACCTATTGGATCTGATTCACTCAGATACTTGTGATTTCAAGAGCTTTGTCATTCGAGGCGGCATAAAATACTTCATCACCTTCATTGATGACCATTCTCGCTTCTGCCACATCTACCTACTAAAATCTAAAGATGAAGATTTCAGCAAGTTTGTCGAGTTTCGGACTCGAATGGAGAAACAGCTTGGACTTTAGGTGAAAAGACTCAGGAGTGACAGAAGAGGGGAGTACCGATCTAAGGAGTCGGAGATATACTTCAATGAGCATGGAATCATTGCTGAAACTACTACTCTGTATTCTCCGCAATCTAATGGAATTGTAGAAAGGAAGAATCACACATTGACCGAGATGGTGAATTCGATGCTAATCACATCTAGTCTACCTACATGCTATTGGGGAGAGGCTTTGCTGATGACAAACTGGATTTTAAACAGAGTACCATATGCCAAAACTGATAGTACTCCTCATTGGTTATGGTTAGGATATCCAGATCCTTTGGATAGTCTCAAAGTGTGGGGTTGTCTCGCATATGTTCGAGTTCCAGATATCAGAAGGCCTAAGCTCGGACCAAAGGCAAACAGATGTGTATTTCTTGGCTTTGCTGAAGATAGTAATGCTTACAGGTTCCTTGATCTTGGAACTAACTCCATCATTGAAGCTCGGGATGTAGAATTCTTTAAGGATAAGTTTATCACAGATAAAGGATTATTGCTCAAAGATATAGCAGAGAATGTTAGTACTTCAAATGAACCAGAGGAGCCATTTTCACGAGAAACTAAAAGTGTTAGTGATGAAAGAGTTACTGAACCATCTTCCAAGCGTGTTAGAAGACAGAAAGATTTTGGAGATGATTTTATCATCTATAATATGGAAGGAGATCCACAGACTTTCCAAGAAGCAATGCAGTTAACAGTCGTTCTTCTGTGAAAAGAAGCTATAGATGATGAGATGGATTCATTGATCCAAAATCATACTTGGGAGCTGGTGGATGTACCTAAAGGTGCAAGGCCTATCAGTTACAAGTGAATCTTCAAGAAAAAACTTCATCCTGATGGTACTATTGAGAAGTACATAGCAAGACTGGTGGCAAAAGGATTCTCCCAGAGAGAAGGAATAGATTTCTTTGACATCTATGCACCAGTTTGTAGGATCACTACCATCAGAGTGCTTATCGTATGGGCGGCGATAAAAAGGTTCGTCATACATCAGATTAATGTGAAGTATGCCTTTCTCAATGGAGACCTCACGGAAGAGATCTACATGGAGAAACCAGAAGGACTTGATGCTCCAACTGGTAAAGTTTATAAACTTATTAAGTCTCTATATGGATTAAGGCATACACCAAAACTCTGGCATGAGAAGTTTGATGAGGTTGTTCGCAACAATGGGTATCAAGTCAGTGAGTCTGACAAGTGCTTATACATCAAGGTTGTTGAAGGGAAGATGGTGGTTATCTGCCTCTATATGGATGATATACTCATCGTCGGGAGTGATTTGGAGATAGTAACATCTACCAAGAAATTTCTATCAGCTCAGTTCAGCATGAAGGACCTTGGAATTACGGACATGATTCTCAGAATCAAAATCATATACTCTAAAGAGGGTATTGGATTGTCCCAATTTCATTATATCGAGAGCATGCTAAGAAAGTATGGCTACTACGACTTGCCAGAACTATCAATGCCGTATGATTACAACAAGAAGCTTCGACCGAATACTGGAAGACCAGTAGAGCTTCTAAAGTACTCAAAGATAATTGGAAGTCTTATGTACGCGATGAGCTTCACAAGGCCAGATATAGCATTCGCTGTAGGAATGCTTAGTAGGTTCACAAGTAATCCTAGAAAACTTCACTGGGATGTTGTCCAGAGATTGATGAGATACTTAAAAGGAACTATAGGTCTGGGCTTATTCTATACTAGATATCCGACTGTAATCAAAGGCTATTCAGATGCAAGCTGGTGCTCAGAACCAGATGAGTGCAGATCTACTGGAGGTTTTGTCTTCACCATGGGCGGAGCTGCCATCTCGTGGAAATCTAAGAAGCAAACTATGAATGCACAGTCATCGATGGAATCTGAGTTCTTCGCACTCTGTGCTATAGGAGTTGAAGCTAAGTGGCTCAGTTGTATTCTCCGAGACCTTCCAATGACAGAAATACAAGGCGTAATTACAATTTATTGTGATAATCAAGCAACAGGTGCTGTGGCAGCGAACTCGTTGTTCAATAGAAAGAAGTGGACCATTCATATGAAGCATGCCTATTTGAGAGAACTCATTTGCCAAGGAGTCATCTCGATGATTGACGTTCAGTCTTCAGAGAATATGGCTGATCCTTTGACTAAAGGTCTGACAAAGGACATAGTCGAAAGGACGTCTACTGCAATAAGTCTCAAAGTTTTGTGAGTTTTACAAATACTTACCATGTTCATCCAATTATTAGTTCAAAGCTTACGCTACTAATAATAAAGATAACTGCTTTAAAAGTCAAGTAAGATTTGTAAAGTTTGGTGAGTCTTACAAATACTTACTATTTCGTTAAGTTATTAGTTCAAAGCTTACGCTACTAATGACAAGATGATTGGTTCAAAAGCCAAGTAAGATTTACAAGTGAAATCCTATCATGTAAAGAGGTTGGTTGTTAAGCCTTAATGAGTCCAAAGTATTTCGGATGCGGGATGTTGGATAGGTAACATGCCTAAAGGACTCACCGGTAATCCTATTATGTAAAGGGGTTGGCTGTTAAGCCTTAATGGGTCCAAAGCATTTCGGATGCGAGATGTTAGATAGAAAACACATCTAAAGGACTCACCTAGAATCCTATCATGAGAGAGGATGGCTCTTAAGCCTTAATGAGTTCAAAGCATTTCGGATACGGGATGTTTGATAGGAAACATGCCTAAAGAACTCACCTATGCCTGGGTGGAGATTTGGCCGTCTCCTATGGTGTCTTGTGGAAAGATACCTAGAGCCCTAGCAGAAACCAGGACTAGCACAGGGCCGTAAATGTGCAAAGGCAAAGGCAAGTGTGGTTCAAAGTGAAAACTACCACAGATGAGTTTGATCTTGTGTGATCGCTGGATTTTAGACATGTGCTGGTTCAAGTCTCTGCGATACCATACATCTATCTTCTATTCAGTTGGTCTAAGGGGGATTCAAGTCTTTGCGATATCTACCTTATGCACAATGATTGAAACGACGGCTCCATAACACGATACTAGTTTAAAAACTTGTGGGGGATTGTCGTATTTTTTGGTCAAAACCACTTTCCAAAATGAGTTTTCAAACTATATATATATATATTAACTACAAGTACTTTTCATAAATACTTAGTAGCCTAGTAGATAGTTTATGTTTTGGTGTTTTAAAAGGTCCATTGTTCGATGCTTGCTAACGGCAAGCCGAGAAGTGTTTTATTTGAATTAATCCCTCATAAGTTCTAGTAGGCCGTGGGCCGTGGGCTAATGGACTGTGGATCGGGACTAATCGGGCTGAGACGAGAGGGTGGCACTTTGTTAGGCGCACTTTGCACTTCGCACGGAGGCATCGGGGCGAGGTGGCGCCACGTTAGCTACCACTATGGTCGCCACGAAGGTTTTCTCGCAGACTGCTTCGTAGCATGCGGACGAGCTAGGTATTTGTACGAGGGTGACCCTAGCGTTCTCGTAGTTTGACAAGGTTCGCTCATTCGACGAGGTTCATCTGTCATACGAGGTTCGCCTGTTTGACGATGTTTGTTCGTTCGACGAGCTTCGTCTATCATACGAGGTTCGCTTGTTTGATGAGGTTCGTCTGTTATACGAGGTTCACCTGTTTGACGGGGTTCATCTGTCATACGATGTTCCCCTGTTTGACGGATGTTTACTCATTCGACGAGGTTCGTCTGTCATACGAGGTTTGCTTGTTTGACGACGTTCGTTTGTCAAATGAGGTTCGTCTAATTTTATGAGTGCATAAAGCGATGAGTGATGAGCCCGTCGATGTAGACGTTATTGTTCCTCCTAACACTGCATCGACCTCACCAACTGCTGACGTAGGTACAAATATTTTCTCATTTGGAGGGTAATTCTGAAAAATAAGTGAATCGGAACATGTACCTCTTCTGCTAACATGTGCACTTTATCTTCTTTTAGTTAAACTAAAGGAGGTAGGTGCGAGTAGTAGCGCTGCTGATCCCACAGCTGTCGTTGGGGTAACTTTAATTTTATTCTTTGGTTCATTCATACCCCTACGTACATACTGATGAGTATTTCTGCCCTGTAGATATTCCTGTAAATGAGCTAGGAGAACAGGAAATTATTCATGAAGTGGAGATTGAAGGCTTTAATGAACATAATTTCAATCTCGATTTCTCCGAGGATGATCATCAACATATTTTCGATCTGCTGTTTGACAAAACCCCAGTTGTAACTACAGGACCAACTACTGAAGTTGGTTCAACTGAAGTAGGTCCGTCAGAGGGTATGTACTTCCGAACTTAGGCCTTCAATCGACTTTTTGTCCTTCTCACTTTAATAATTAAATAATAATTTTAATTGTGGGACCAACTATTGAAGTTGATACCTCTACTATCATTGGTGTATCCAATCAGCCTGAAGGCTTTGGTTTCCTGCTTTTGACAAGTCCTCTGGCTGAGATCGAACCGTCAACTATTGCTCCCCTGAAACCGGAAGGTTTTGAACCGAAAGGTTCTGAGATCGAGGAGATCTTTTGCCTTGATCGAAAGGTCTTATAGATCGAGGAGATCTTGATAGTACTGGGTTGGTGCACACCAGAGTACCGCACTGTTGTTCCTGGAAGTAGTTTGGCCTTGGGATCTTTGTACCGGAGTAGACCAAATATTGTTTTAAGCACAACATTTCACAAACGCACAACAGTTAATTGAAAAAATTTAAAATAACAGCACATCATCCTCCACTGTTTAATTCCAGATTTAACCATAATTTCCAAGAAGTTATAGTATGAAGTAATTTCCTTAGCAATGGTAGAAGGATCCACAAGCCTATCTCCAACTGTATTATACAGGGTAAGAATAGAACTGTGTTGATATCTGGACTTCAGAGATCAATGTGTTTTGATCCCCTTGTGCTAGTTAATCAATTTTAGCCTTCTGATGATAAAAAAGAGACTTAGCAGCAGTTAACTTCCTAAATTTTGTGATAAGGAGCTTCTCCTCTTGAGCAAGAGCCAAATTAAGCTAATCATGTTGAAGTTTGAATTTAATGTCATCCAGCTAACCTTTACATTCAATGACCTGATTTGATATACTAGAAAGATATTTCGTATTAAGAAAACTTAAATCCTTCTTAAGCAACTTAAGCTTCTGAGATAACACAAATATCTTACAACCATGAATAGATGAATGCCATACATTTCTCACAAAATAAATCGTGATGCTGAGTACACATTAAAAAAAAAAAAATCTAGAAGGCATTTTACTCATAGAAGAGAAATTATTACCAATTGATACCACGTCCCCTGAAGAATGATCAGAAACATAAGAGCAAAGATAGGCTTCAAACCATTTAAGATTGGCAAAAGCTTTATCAATCATTGCCAAACTCTATCATAAGCATCCTGTATATTTATCCAAGTATACCAACAACCCATGGATTTCAAATGAGATAGCCCAAGAATACTGATGCATTGCCTCAGGCCTCTAGTATCATTATCTGTAACAGGAGAGCCATGTAATTTCTCCTCTTGCTCCATCACATTATTATAGTCACTACAAATCAGCCAAGGATCATTAGAAACATTGATATTAATGAGAGCAATCCACAGATACTCCCTCTAAGTCAACCTATTATCAGCACAAATAGCTGTCAAATAGGGGGAAAAAAGAGTGATTGACTGTATCCACAAGACAATGAATGAACTGGCCCTCCATTGAGATAGCATTGGCAATGGAGAAGGAAGCGTCCGAACGAATCCAAATTATCCCATTATAGGCTTTAGAGTAATTATGAATCCACCCCAATTAGAGAAACATCTCCTATAGATGCCCTAAGGCTTATTTTCTTTAACTCTAGTCTCTAACAAAATCAAAATTCTAAGCTGTAAGGTAGAAATCAACTTCCTAACTACTATGTGCTTAAGGGATTGATTGATTAAAACCCCTAATATTCTAAAAGGCTACATTCATTTAAGGAGGAAAAAAGATACCTCCAACTGTTTCCCCTCTTGACCCTTGAACATCATCCAAGTGTGTTTGAGTACTGCCAGAACCTGATCAATAGCAATATCAGCCAACCCTTGCAAGACTTGAAAATTGTTTGTAAAAGCAGCCCCATTCCTCCTATTATTTAATACTAAGCTAGATTTTTAAAGGACCAGAACCAGTTTTAGATGGAGCACCCATCACTTGCTTCCCTTTAATTTGAGCTAAGTGATTAGTATTAGGAGTAGAGCCACCTGCAACACCACCCTTAGAACTAGAACCAACATCATTTAGAACCAACAACGTCATTAGCATCACCATTAGAATTACTAGGAGCAGCAACATTTGAATTAGTAGGAGCATCATTTGGTTTAGAAACCCAAACTGCCTTCTTTATTATTATTATTATTATTTTGAACGAAAGAAACATGGAGAGGTTCTCTGTTCATATATAAGTATTAATCAAAAGTTGATCGAATTTACATGGGAACAAAAAAAACCTTAGATAAATAGAACCAGAAGAAGAATAGGCTGGTGAGGAGAGGACCTTGTTGTCACTCGCCGAACCTATTCTAAATTGTTTCCATTCATCCCAGGTTAAACAAAAAACCATACATTAATGACAAAAAAACCAAAAGAAAGAAGCTGCTGAAAATTATAGCAAAGAACATATACTACTGACTAAAACATATAAAAAACTACCAAAAGTAACTTTTAAGAGCTCAGAAGTTATCTCCGACTGCATCCCTTCTTTATTAAAACATTGATGAATATCATGCCCAATCTTCTTACACACCATGCACCACTTAGGTTTAAGCTCATAACAATAGATTGTTTGAATATAATACCATTTGGTCCTTTAACATCCACAGAGTTGTGGAAATTAGATGCCATTGAGACTTTAATAAGGATCCTGGCATATGCTAACTTTTATTTAGTGGCTATTATAATTTGTCAGTACAGATAGGCTTATCAATTGTACTAACAACCTTAGACAAGCCCTTCACTATCCATAGGTGCAATCCAAGCTTTGGCAATTGAATCCATAATGGAAATACATTAGTTTTAACTTGGTCAGGATTGAAATTTGAACAAAAACATGCAAAGTCTGAGAACATATATTTTGACCAAGCCAAATTCAGCCCAATGTAATTTGATAAAATTTTCCATGGGTTCAAAACTAATAGCAAGACTAAGCACATTCCCAACCAAGGAAGAACTCCAATCTATTGACCCATTAGTCCACTCATCCTCATTAATAGAAACCACTCCACCAGAAGTAGACTGAATAAAATCAAGTGAGAGCCCTGACCCTTTACTTCTATTATCCTTAAACAAATTTCTCTAGCCCTCTCAAAAAAACATTTGCTCTTGGGTCTTCTTCCTTTTTATAAAATTATTTCTTATAATACATTTTTATTTTTTGGCTAAATAAATGCACTTTGCGAAGTGTTGTAAACCACACAATTCACGTGGGAAGGGAAAAGTATGCACCTTTTGTTGCCCCCTGTTTGAGACGTCATTTGGTGGACTTCAAATTGACTCTCGGTAGAACAAGGAAGCCTGAGCTTCGCTTCTAAATATGATGACTCCATGTAGAGATCAAGCCATGCAGAGTTTAAATTCACTATAGAAGTACGAATAGATCAAGCACACAAAAGATGGGCAATTTCAATATGAAGAAAAGTTCATTTTTATTGATCGAAGACTCTACTAATTGAAGGCGACATTCAATACTGCCCAATTATAAGGATGATGGATACTTGTTGCTATTTGCTACTACCCTATACTCTTAAGATATGGGTAATGTGACGCTTGAGGAACGAACACAAGCTACACCAAGCTACAGCCCTTGTTCCTATGATGTTACAAGACTTGGGGAACTAAACGTTTCCCCATGAAGATAAGAACTTCCCCTATTCCTCTAAGTGAGGCATATCAATGGGAAGAAGCACGTTCCTATATCAAAATTCGACGTCGGGTCTGAGTCAACCACACGACGTCTAATTATAATCTAGGATTATGTTCGTGATACCTAGTTACTATCGAAGTCTTCGCTTGTGGAGATCCAAGAATCTTTTTTCAAGCACCATTTCAGTCATCGAATGGTCTTACAAAGAGTGAGGCACTCGAAGCTCCACGTGTCTCTATCGTGATTCACTTCACCCCACACAACTGATTGATTCTCGATGTTATGCTCGAGCATCTTTTTCTTAGACAACAGCAACTCTTCCAGGTGATGGAGCATGCGGAGTTTATCCACTTGATTGCCCTCAACTTGGGCTAGCTCTTGTTAGAGTCTTTTAATTTTAGCTCCTCTGTTGAGGAGCATCTCTGATCTATGCGATGTTGCCGCAGACATGGAGAAGAAGAGAAAGAAGAAGAAGATAGAGGTGTTGGCCTCTTTGTTTTGATGATGTTTAACAAATAATTTATCACTAATGTTGTTTGTCTAGTGTTTGTGTATTTCTATTTATTATAGACAAACAACGTGTTGGAGGATGGATGGAATTGCGCCACAATGATCATATCCGATGGAGGTTGGCGGAATCGTGGAGTGAAGTCATGTAATTCAAGTTGAAGATCCAAGTTCATGCTTCATCCAAGTGTACCAAGTCAAGCTTATTGAACATCAAGATTGCTTGGGTAACTTTTAGTTTATGTGTTATATTATGTGTGTTGGTACTTTAAGCTCAATCATATATACACACATATTATATTGGTTTATATATATATATATATATATATATATATATAT
>BQKN01062653.1:67078-88292 GCA_022839385.1 Asparagus kiusianus
TATATATATATATATATATATATATATATATATATATATATAAATAAAGCTTGTGTTGTATATATATATAACTATATATATACAATGTCTACAATATAATGTGTGTGTATATATGATCGAGCTTAAAGTACCAACACACATAATATAAATCTAAACTACTGTTACCCAAGCTTGATCTTGATCTTCATTATAGCTCAACTTGGTAAACTTGGATGAAGCTTGAACTTAGATCTTCAACTTGATAGCAATGCTTCACTCTACTATTCCGCCAACCTCCATTTGATATGATCGTTATGGCGCAATCCATCCTTCCTCCAACATGTTGTTTGTCTACAATTGATATAAAAACATAAACACTAGACAAACAACATTAGAAGTAAATTGTTTGTAAATCAAAACAAGAAGGCCAACATGCATAAGGGAGATGTCATAAGGACTTGAATCCCCTTTAGACTAACTGAATAAAAGATAGATGCATGGTGTCACAAAGACTTGAACTAGCACATGTCTAAAATCCAGCGATCACACAAGATCAAACTCATCTGTAGTAGTTTTTACTTTGAACCACGCTAGCCTTTGCTTTGCACATTTATGGCCCTGTGCATATCCTGGTTTCTGTTAGGACTCTAGGTATCTTTTCGTAAGACACCATAAGAGATGACCAAATCTCCACCCATGCATAGGTGAGTTTTTTGGCATGTTTCCTATCAAACATCTCGCATCCAAAATGCTTTGAACATTAAGACTTAAGAGTCATCGTCTCTCATGATAGGATACTAGGTGGGTATTTTAGGCGTGTTTCCTATCAAACACCCCGCATCCGAAATGCTTTGGACTCATTAAGGCTTAACAGCTAACCCTTTACATGATAGGATCATCGGTGAGTCCTTTAGGCATGTTACCTATCTAACATCCCGCATGCGAAATACTTTAGACTCATTAATGCTTGTTTGCGGTGAAAGTTGCTATCTTCATTGCTATCGGATCTATTACAACTTTAGTCGTTACAATAAACTCGAATGAAATAAAAAGTTGATCTTTTTATAAGATCTTCTTACACAATGAAAATAAAACAAGTTTACAACTTTGTCAAACAAACGCAGGGAGATCGTTTATCGGTCTTCTGCTTGCGTGGGATCTTTGCCTGTGACGGGGACGATGATATCCGTGGACCACCGCCGATCAGATCTGGTTGCTGAAAAATTGGGCAGAGCTTCGTTGATCCGCGAGGAGATCTAGAAACTGAAGCGCCTATCTCGATAAAAGCGAGATATTTGCTCTTCTTAGGATTACCACAATGGGATAATCCTAAGGATCGGGTACGGGTGATGCAGATCTGACAAATCTCTCTCTCTCTTGTGTTGAAGAACTAGATCCGATCTCTCCTCCGCCTCTCTGGAATTTGTGTACTTTTAAGTCTTCAATCCGGCAGGGCTTCGCCGAGGCACCCAAAACTACAGATCTGAAAAAATGAGGTCTAAGGCTTGTATTTATAGGCTTGAGGGGTTGCGGAGCGGTTAAAACCATCTTAAGGCCCAAATCTGCCTTGGAGACACCCTGGGGTGTCTCTCAAAATCCGAGACACCCTTGGGGTGTCTCCCAAAATCCGAGACACCCTTGGGGTGTATCGGCTTGGCTAAGCCGAGACACCGTAGGTGCCTCAGTTCAGCTTTGAGACGTTTTCAATGCCCGTTTAACCGTTTTCGCTGTAACTTCTTCGTCTGAACTCGGATTTGAGTGATTCCAAATGCGTTGGAAGGCCGACGAAGAGTTCTATCAGCTCCAATGGTTTGGATTATCTATAGAATAAATGAGACACGAAGGGCGTTGTTCCTTTTGTAAACATCACGGGGCTCTCGATTAGCCTGTGCCTTCGTTATTCCGAAATTCTGTCAGCTCACGTAGTTCGTCGATTCACTTCAAGCGTTCAACGACGTCAATCGAACTCTTGTGAACCAGGTAGTGACGTTCATTGTCGTTCCTTAATACTGAGCTGTTCGTGGAGACCTATAGGCAATTTTCGATGCCTATAGATACCCCATCCAAAGCGTTCCGGACTAGTTTCTTTTATAGAAGAGGCTGGAATACTTTGGATGTGATTGATCCAGCCTTCAATTGGTGTAAAGGACCTGTAGTTAGCTTCAACTCTTGGCTCCTTCGATTTTCGGTCTATTCAATGCTTTGGCGAATAGCCGAAGTCCTTCCGGCGCTGCGTTTATCGCCTGGCCCTCGTCGGAGTCTCGAGTCTACCACCAGTGAGTTGAGTTTGGCTCGTGTCATTGAGTTGACTTTGAATTGACTATCTCTGTCACATTGTGCTGACTTAGGGTTTCAGATCACCGTATGTTGACTTTTTGTCACAACGCGTTGACTGACGTTGACCTAGGGTTACGCGTTGACCGGCGTTGACCCTAGGGTTTCGAACATCGAATGTTGACTTTTTGTCGCAACGCGTTGACTAGCGTTGACCTAGGGTTACGCATTGACCGTCATTGACCCTAGGGTTTCGAACGTCGAATGTTGACTTTTTGTCGCAACGCGTTGACTGGCGTTGACCCTAGGGTTACGCATTGACCGGCGTTGACCCTAGGGTTTCGAACGTCGTACGTTGACACAGTTTATACTCGTACGTTTACTAGAGTATACACAGTTTAAACTCTTAAGGTATTGGAGCACGGCGGTCCCAAGTGTTGTGGTTGCAGGACCAACTGTTAAAGCTGATTTATCTGCATTTATAGATCTTATTTTAATGTTGTTGGATAATCGAGTCACGAGACCAACTAACAGAGCTGATGCATCAGTGACTCGTACTTATAGAATTTTTGGTAAATTCTCAGCCATCAACGGGTTTGATGAGCCTTTACCAACTACCGTTTGAGTCGGGCTAGCATGCAGATTGTTTAGATCCGTTCTGCACATAACGTTGTGCTAAAAGAGTTAACTCTTTTAGTGCTACGACATTGAATACGTAGACTTCGTCTTTCTCACGGGAATAGACTACCCGGCAATGCGTGTTAGGCACTGACTTATCCTTACTTAGGATTCAGGATAAAGATCCCCAGACTCGGATTCTGGTGTCTTCTTCAATCGGTAAAAGACTAAACCGGCAACGCGTGTTAGGCGTTGACTTATCCCTGCTTAGGCTTCGGGATAAAATTCCCTGTGCGTGTGAGGCACGGATTATGGTGTTATTAATAACAACCTGTCACAATGTCGAATATATAGGCTTTTGTCCTTTTTACGGTCAAAGACTAACCGGCAATGCGTGTTAGACATAGACTTTGGGATTTTTGGCAAACCCCCAGCCATCAACGGGTTTGACGTGCCTTTACCGATTACCGTTTGAATCGGGCTAGCATGTGAATTATTAAAACCCGTTTCACATGTAATGTTGTGCTAAGAGAATTGCTTCTCTTAGACTTAATGCTATGATTTTGAATACATAGACTTCGCCATTTCTTACGGGAACATGGCATCCGGCAACGCGTATTAGGCGTTGACTCATCCCTACTTAGGATTCGGAATGAAAGTCCCCAGAATTATACTCTGGTGTCTTTTTCAATCGGTGAAAGACTAAACCGGCAACGCGTGTTAGGCGTTAGCTTATCCCTGCTTAGGCTTCGGGATAAAATTCCCCAGACTGGATTCTGGTGTCTTTTTTCAATTGGTGAAAGACTAAACCGGCAACACGTGTTAGGCGTACGCTTATCTCTATTTAGGAGTTGAGATAAAATTCCCCGTGCACAAAGTGCACGGATTGGAAGTTGGGAATTGTGTCTTTTCTCAGGGTAAAGACAGACTAAAAGAAAAAATGGAAGAGAAAGAATTTTATATTCTATCTCCCGGCACCGAAGAGGAAGAATTTTATATTCTATCTCTAGTTGGAAAGGAGACTCGATGTGGGATCTCCACCCCCAGAATCCAGAAAGGTGAAACTAGGAGTGGGATCTTCACTCCGAGAATCAAAAAGATTCCGATAATCCTAACTGTCGGAAGGTTTGATTACCGAACTAAAGATAAATTTCTCGTTTATCGAGAGTGAATTATGATTTTGGTCCTAACTGTACGAAGGTTTGACCAAACGGGGGTTTGAGATGACCCTAACTGTAGGAAGGTTTAATCACTCGATTTGAAAGTGAACCTCTCGTTCATGGAAGGAATCGAGAGGGAATTCTGGCTTTGGCCCTAACTTTTATAGGTTTTACCAAGGAAGCAGTGGAAGTGGGGGTTTTGAGACGATCTTACCTTTTATAGGCTTGATCGTTCAATTTAAAAATAGACCTCTCGTTCATGGAAGGAATCGAGAGGGGACTTTGATTGCGGCCCTAACTATAGGAAGGTTTGACCAGGTAAACAGTGAGAGGGGGAGTACAAATCACAACGGGAGGGTTGACTCATACAAATCACAGTGAGGGTTTAGTGTTTATTACTTTGTTCATAATGATCGGGTTATCCCTAAGAAAATTACATATAGTATTCTTCCGGGAGCTTCCCATTACACGAATCATCCACCCCCAGCTTCCTTCTTGGACCTGGGTCTGACTTTGTACTCCGCTACATGACCGGGTTATCCTTAAGAATATTAGCGTAACATTCTCCAGAAACTTCCCATCAACGATAGGAAACAGTTTAGACTCATATACCTATTGGAGTATTAAGAAGCAGTTTATACTCGTATACTTGTCGGAGTGTCAGGAAGCAGTTTATACTCTTATACCGGTCGGAGTTTTGCCGTTCTCAACTGGCTTACTCTAGCGTTATGACGCCGGCTTCAACCAAGATCTGGATACTATTCTTTAAAGTAAAGCAGGCCTTGGTGGGATGAAGGATCCTCCTGTGGTATGCGCAGTACTTCGGATCCGTAGTATTGTCAGTTTCCTCCTGATTCGTGATCGGTGGCAGCTTGATCATGTTATTTTTAAGGAGTGATTCAAAGATGGCTGGAACATCTTCGTCCTTGAAGGAGTACTCTTTTTGGAGCCTCTGATCCGAAGTCTTCTGCTGTCTTCGGGGCTGCTGTTGCGACGTCTGATTAACATCAACAGCTGTTGTAGGTGCCTTCCCTTCATCATGGGAAATGAGACTCGGGTTCAGAAGGTTAGCCATCGGTTGGCTTCTTTCGACCTTCCTTCTTCTGAGGAAGCGTTCGACCTGCTCTCCACGCACCTTTAACTCTTTCCAGGTATTGAGCGGCTCTACTCCCATAACGTCCAAGATGTTAATGGACAAATTGTTATGACAAGTCTGCAAGATGAATTCCTCCGTGATAGGATCCTTACAGTTCATTGCCTGATTGCGGAAGTGTTTGATGAAGGTATCCACCGACTCTCCGTTTTTTTGTTTCTCATCGAAGAGTGTCCTGATCGATACTTCGGCATCATCATCAAAGAAATGAGTAAGGAACATGCTCTCCAGGTCCTCCCAGCTGTTGATGCTTCCAAATTTAAGACGCCGATATCAATCAAAGGCAGGCCCGCGAAGGGTGCCGACGAATGACCGAACCATCAAGGCTTCATTGCCAGAGATCGTGCCCAAGTAGGACTTGAAGTAGATTAGATGCTGAGTGGGCGAGCCCTTCCCGTCGAACGGCGTGAAGTTGATCAGGTTGAACTTCGCCGGATACGGGATCGAGTCCCACTCTTTCGGGTAAGGACACGGAATGCCGGTCTTCTTTACCTCTTGAGCAGACATTAAAGCGTTAATTTTGCTCTTGAGATCCTTCATCTTTTCGTCCTCATCTATATCCTGTTTTGGACAATTTTCAAGAGGAATAACGGGGTCACCCCCAGCATTGTCATCTTTGGTGGGACCACCCCCAGCGTTCTGGTCAATGGGAGGGTCATAACCCTTAAGGTGTTCATCCGTATCTGAATCGATATCTATTTGATTAACATTGTTGCGATGACTGGATTCACCGAATTGATTGGACAGAGCCCGAATTTGCCGATCATGCTCTTCCCTCATTCGTAACATAGTCATTTCCATTTTGATCTTGAATGCCTCTTTCTGCTTGGCCAAGGCATCCTCAACCATTTTGGCTACTTCGTCGGTGTTAATCATAAACACCTAAAGAGATTGTCCGGGACTAGATACGGTGGCTTCTGAAGCGACTGTCGAGCAAGCGTCTGACGCTTCATCATCCGAGGATAGTCCTCTGGTCATCCTCAAATAATCTCTGCGTCTAGTAGTCCCTGCACGTAGCCGAGTTAAACGACGTGATATGAGGGGGTCCGAATCAGAAGGTCGGGTAGATTTTCCCTTATCAACCATATTGATGGTGACCTCTGGGGGTTCTTCACCTTGATCGACCGATCGCCTCTTGCTAAAACGCCTTGATTTGGGTTTTAATGCTTCTGTGGAGATACTCTCGAATATCGAGACCCTCCGTGGAGCGGTCTTGGGGCAGCTACACGCTGATAATACTGCCCTGATAAATTTGGTACATGGACAGTGAGAGTCCGCTTCCCAGGTACTTCTCTTTCGAGATTTATTCGTACCCCCAGCCCGATAGTACAACTCATCGATGTTGCAGTCAGAGCAACCTATCGGCTGTTTACATGGATTCTCAGGTATAACGCGTTCGTCTGTCTGACGCATTTTCATCTGAGTAAACATTGTCTTTTTGGCGTTTAAAAGAGTCACACGCTTGGAATCACACATTTATGAGGTTGAAACCTTAACGGGCTCCTAGTTTTCTGCACACACCCCCAAGCGGGCCGTTGTAGAAATTAATTTGTTAGGAGGTCGCATACGACCCCCAGTCCGGATGTTTGCTCGAAGCTCCTTCAACGGTCTCAAGCTTTCCTTAACGAGCGCTTTTCCTCGATCCTCGGGTAGAGAGCCAATGTGATCTTTCAATGAGATTCTAGACTTGGGGAGATCCACGCTGTCGTAGGGCTTCACCGGAGGCGCGGGAGTAGGATCTGGAGTTGACGAAGGCCGGAGAGCAACGTCGCTTGCTTTTGCCTTAGGCGCTGATTTGGCTTTTGGCATCCAAACTTGTTTGGATCTCGACGATCTCTTAACTGCCTCGTCCGTTTGCATTTCCTGTGCTTTTCGCACCAGAGTCCGGGCATGCGCAAGCAAGGCGCAGCGCTTCTGAATTCGCTCCTCGAGAGTGGAGTGGGTTCGTTTGACACGAACCCATTCGTTAATCGGAGGTCGGGAGGAGGATCCCGATGCTGGTCGTGGCGATAGATTAGCCACTTGGCGCTTTCTGAACTTCAGATCTGCTTGGTAACGGAGTCCATCCACCTGATCCAAAGCCTTGGCGAATTGGCGCGCGAGACGTTGGCGTTTCCTTTGACGTGCTCTCTTTGATAGAGTTGGCGCGCCTTCAGCAGTCGACTCCTTGATCGCGAAGGAATTCAGATCTGCGAATCTGGCCAGCGGATCGTTGCAAGGTGCAACTGTAGCAACAACGGCGAGGAGATCGACTTCTCGGATCTTCAGATCTGGAGACCGATGGATCTTCTGGGAGGAGGAGATCTCCCTGCGCTTATGAGGATGAGCAGATCTGGAGGAGGAGGAGGAAATATATTCTTCGAATCTCTGCTGGTCGAATTCGTATTCGACCTCTTCGAGCACCGGGATCTTGATCGTCGGCTGCGGCACGACAGCTTCAGCAGCGAAGCTGTTGGCTCCCACTGTGGTCTCCAGTTTGTTTACGGTAAAAGTTACTATCTTCATTGCTATCGGATCTATTACAACTTTAGTCGTTACAATAAACTCGAATGAAATAAAAAGTTGATCTTTTTATAAGAGCTTCTTACACAATAAAAATAAAACAAGTTTACAACTTTGTCAAACAAACGCAGGGAGATCGTTTATCGGTCTTCAGCTTGCGTGGGATCTTTACCTATGACGGGGACGATGATATCCGTGGACCACCGTCGATCAGATCTGGTTGCTAAAAAATTGGGCAGAGCTTCGTCGATCCGCGAGGAGATCTAGAAACTGAAGCGCCTATCTCGATAAAAGCGAGATATTTGCTCTTCTTAGGATTACCACAACGGGATAATCCTAAGGATCGGGTACGGGTGATGCAGATCTGACGAATCTCTCTCTCTTGTGTTGAAGAACTAGATCCGATCTCTCCTCCTCCTCTCTAGAATTTGTGTACTTTTAAGTCTTCAATCCAGCAGGGCTTTGCCGAGGCACCTAAAACTCCAGATCTGAAAAAATGAGACCTAAGGCTTGTATTTATAGGCTTGAGGGGTTGCGGAGCGGTTAAAACCATCTTAAGGCCCAAATATGCCTTGGAGACACCCTGGGGTGTCTCTCAAAATCCGAGACACCCTTGGGGTGTCTCCCAAAATCCGAGACACCCTTGGGTTGTCTCGGCTTGGCCGAGACACCGTAGGTGCCTCGGTTCAGCTTTGAGATGTTTTCAATGCCCGTTTGACCGTTTTCGCTGTAACTTCTTCGTCTGAACTCTGATTTGAGTGATTCCAAATGCGTTGGAAGGCCGACGAAGAGTTCTATCAGCTCCAATGGTTGGATTATCTTTAGAATGAACGAGACACGAAGGGCGTTGTTCCTTTTGTAAACATCGTGGGGCTCTCGATTAGCCTGTGCCTTCGTTATTCCGAAATTCTGTCAGCTCACGTAGTTCGTCGATTCACTTCAAGCGTTCACTGACGTCAATCGAACTCTTGTGAACCAGATAGTGATGTTCATTGTCGTTCCTTAACACTGAGCTGTTCGTGGAGACCTATAGGTAATTTTCGATGCCTACAAGGCTTAACAGCCATCCTCTTTACCATGATAGGATTTCACTTGTAAATCTTACTTGACTTTTGAACCAATCATCTTATCATTAGTTGCATAAGCTTTAAACTAATAACTTGATATAAATGGTAAATATTTGTAAGACTCAGCAAACTTTATAAATCTTACTTGACTTTTGAACCAATTATCTTATTATTAGTAGTGTAGGCTTTGAACTAATATTTTGATGAACATAGTAAGTATTTGTAAGACTCATAAAACTTTGAGACCCATTGCAACAGACGTCCTTTTGACTATGTCCTTTTTCAGACCTTTAGTCAAAAGATCACCCACATTCCTTGAAGACCGAACGTCAATCATCAAGATAACTCATTGGCAAATGAGTTCTCTCAAATAGCCATGCTTTAAACGAATGATCTGTTTCTTTTCATTGAACAACGAGTTCGCTACTACAGCACCCGTTGTCTGATTATCACAATAGATAGTAATTACGTCTTACAATTCGGTCAATAAAAGGTCTCGGAGAATACAACTGAGCCACTCTGCTTCATCTCCTGCTGCACAAAGTGCAAAGAACTTAGATTCTATCGATGACTGTGCAATCATAGTTTGCTTCTTAGATTTTTACGAGATGACAGCTCCACCCATGGTAAAGACAAAACCTCCAGTAGATCTGCACTCATATGGTTCTGAGCATCAGCTCGCATATGAATGGCCTTCAATTATAGTCAGATATTCAGTGTAGAATAGGCTCAGACTTGTAGTTCCTTTTAAGTATCTCATCAATCTCTGGATATCATCCCAATGAAGCTTTTCTAAGATTACTTATGAACCTACTAAGCATTCCTATAGCGAATGCTATATCTGGCCTTGTGTAGTTCATCGCGTACATAAGACTCCTAATTATCTTTGAGTACCATAGCTGCTTTACTGGTTTTTAATTGTTCGGTCGAAGCTTCTTGTTGTAATCATACGGCACTGACAGTTCTGGCAGGTCGTAGTAGCCATACTTCCTTAGTATGCTCTCGACATAATATGATTAGGATAATTGAATACCCTTTTCAGAGTATATGATTTTGATTCTGAGAATCACGTCCGTAGTTCCATGGTCCTTCATGATGAACTGTATCGAGAGAAATTTCTTAGTAGGTATTACTATCTCTAAATCACTCCCGATAATGAGCATATCATTCACATAGAGGTAGATAACAACCACCTTTCCTTCAGGAACCTTGATGTATAGGCACTTATTAGACTCACTTACTTGATACCCATTATTACGAACAACCCCATCGAACTTCTCATGCTAGAGTTTCGGTGCCTACTTAAGTCCATATAGAGACTTAATAAGTTTACAAGCTTTACTAGCTGGAGCATCATGCCTTTCTGGTTTCTCCATGTAGATCTCTACTGTGAGGTCTCCATTGAGAAAGACAGTTTTTACATTCATCTGATGTATGACGAACCTTTTTATCACCGCCCATACGATAAGCACTCTGATGTAGTGATCCTATAAACTGGTGTATAGATATCAAAAAATCTATTCCTTCTCTCTGAAAGAATCCTTTCATCACCAGTCTTGCTTTGTACTTCTTAATAGTACCACCAGGATAAAGCTTCTTCTTGAAGATCCACTTGTAACTGATAGGGCTAGCACCTTTAGGTACATCCACCAGCTCCAACGTGTGATTTTGGATCAATGAATCTATCTCATCATCTATAGCTTCTTTCCACAGGAGAGCGTCTGTTGACTGCATTGCTTCTTGGAAAGTATGTGAGTCTCTTTCCGTATTATAGGTGATGAATTCATCTCCAAAGTCTTTCTGTCTCCTGACACACTTGGAAGGTGGTTCGGTTACTCCTTCATCATTGATATTTTCAATCTCTCGTGAAACTAGCTCCTCTGGTGCATCTGACGTACTAGCATTTTCTGTTATATCTTTGAACAATAAGTCTTTATCTTTGATAAACTTATCCTCAAAGAATTCTTCATCCCGAGCTTTAATGATGGAGTTGGTTCTAATATCTAGGAATCTACAAGCATCACTATCTTCAGCAAAGCTAAGAAACACACATCTTTTGCCTTTGGTCCGAGCTTAGGCCTTCTAATATCTATAACTCCAACATATGCGAGACACCCTCACACTTTGAGATTATCTAATAGATCTGGATATCCTAGCCATAGCTAATGAGGAGTGCTATTAGTTTTAGAATAGGGTACTCTGTTCAAAATCCAGTTTGCCATCAGTAAAGCCTCTCCCCAATAGCAGGTAGGTAGACTAGATGTGATTAGTATCGAATTCACTATCTCGGTTTATGCATGAATTCTTCCTTTCTGCAATCCCATTAGATTACAGAGAATACGGAGCCGTAGTTTTAGAAATAATTCCATGCTCCTTGAAGTATGCTTCCGACTCCTTAGATCGGTACTCTCCTCCTCTGTCGCTCCTGAGTCTTTTTACCTGAAGTCTAAGCTGCTTCTCCACATGAGTCTGAAACTCGATAGACTTGTTGAAAGCTTCATCTTTAGATTTTAGCAGGTAGACATGACAGAAGTGAGAATGATCATCAATGAAGGTGATGAAGTACTTCATGCCGCCTCGAGTTACGAAGCTCTTGAAATTACAAGTATCTGAGTGAATCATATCCAATAGGTTGGTGCTCCTTGTGATATTTGGAAAGGGCTTCCTTGTTAACTTTGCTTGTGCACAGACTTCACACTTCTCAGGTTTGTTACTTTTACATTTTGCAAGTAATCCTAACTTCTCCATGCTAGGCAGTTTTCTATAACTTACATATCCTAGCCTATTGTACCATAATATAAAGGAGTAAGCAGAAGAGGATACTTCATGTATAACTGAGTTGGGTACAATAGTACTGATCTTATACATACCATCAGTATAATATGCATTGCCAAAATATATTTTCTTAAAAGATAACACAACATTTTCTCCTTGGAAATCCAGCCTCATACCTGCATCACATAACAGGCTTCCAGAAACTAAGTTTTTAGCAATTGAGGGAACATGTTTTACATCTTTTAATGTGAGAGTCTTCCCTGAAGAGAGAGAGTTAGCACCACAGTCCCGGTTCCAAGAACAGGAACCATAGAACGATCAGCCATTGATACGTTCTCTTTGGTAGCAACATAAGAAGAGAACAAATCTTTGTTGGGGCAGACATGAAATGTAGCATTTGTATCTAACCACCAATCAGAGATGTTACTAGGAGTAGTCACCTGGAAGAGCATAGCCACACAATCATCAACTTGATTAACATTGTGTTTTGTTTCATTCTTTTGTACTTTGCAGTCCTTGGCAAAATACCCTTGCTTCCCACAGTTGAAGCATTAGCTACTCTTCTTAAAATCTTTCTTCTGAACATTCAGGTTCTTCGGATTTTGATTCTTCTTTTTGTTAAAAAACTAGTTTTTCTTGGAAGAAGAACTAGTACCCTTCTTAAAGTTAGCAGCCACCATGTTAGCAGACGCCTTCTGCTTAGCAAGGAGTTCATCCTTTATGCGAGTATGAATCTCGTCATCAATTCGAATGAAGCTCTTCAAATCAGACAGAGTCACTTGTCTTTTCCTTCTTCGAATATCCATGGAGAATAACATCCAAGATGGAGGAAGCTTGTTAATAATTACACCAGAAATGAAGGCTTGATCAAGATTGATCTTTTCATCCTTCAACTTCATAACAAGCTTTTAAAGCTCTTTGACTTGAGGCAAAACGTCAGTGTCATCTTCGAATTTGAAGTGTAGAAACTTGTCAAAGAGGCGAGACTTGGATAGTTTTTCCTCATCCTTGTATTGGTCCTCCAGAGTATTCCAGATTTCCTTCGTAGAGGGCTTGTTAGTGTAAGCATTTGCTAGATGATCGATCAGGCAGTTAAGGAGATAACTTCTGCAGAAATGATCATCTTTAGCCTAAGAGGCTTCAGACTCAGAGTCTTCTTCAAATTCGGGTTTCTCATCAGAAATCACATAGTAGATCTTCAGGAGTTGCATCCCGAAGATTACTTTTCGACACCATACGTTGAAGTTGGATCCGTCAAAGTTCTCTAACTTAAGACAATCCACTCCAAGAGTCCTCGCAGGATCCATTAGTAGATCAGAAATATTACTTTAAGATTGTTAGAAATTATGGTTAAATCTGGAATGAAACAGAGAAATTTTGATGTGCTATAATTTTAAAAAAAAATTTAGTTTACTGTTGTGCGTTTGTGAAACACTATGCTTAAAGTAATATTTGGCCTACTCCGGTGTAAGGATCCCAATACCAAACTGCATCTAGGAATAATAGTACAATACTCTGGTATGCACCAACCCAGTACTGTTAAGATCTCCTCGATCTAAAAGACTTTTTGATCAAGGCAAAGATCTCCTCGATCTCAGAACCTTTCAGTTCAAAACCTTTCGGTTTTAGGGCAAGTTCCTGGAGGCACAATTTCTGTTGCAGCAGTAACAACATCAAGATCTCCTCGATCAGACGTTCATTTTTCAAGTTCTCGCCAAGATCTGCCCAAGGGGCGCTATTTATAGGCCTCTAAGGCCAGCTCAAGAGTCACCTTTAATTAATTTGGCTGTTACAAATAATAATAGCAATTATGATTGTAACAACAATCCATTAAATTAATGTAAATTCTGTTGTAACTGCTGCATGCAGTAACTCCTGAATACGAGGCAATCAATGGACGCGTTACTACGAAACGTGAGAGTCACATCTCAGTAAATTAGACGAACCTCATCTGTAGGACGAACCTCGTCGAACGAGCGAACCTCGTCAAACAAGGGAACCTCATCGAACGAGCGAACCTCGTCGAACGAGTGAACCTCATCGAACAGAGGAACCTCGTCGAATGAGAGAACCTCATCAAACAGGAGAACCTCATTGAACGAAAAGCATCACTTAACGCCTCAGCCCGATTAAC
This sequence comes from Asparagus kiusianus, assembly GCA_022839385.1. NCBI lineage: Eukaryota > Viridiplantae > Streptophyta > Magnoliopsida > Asparagales > Asparagaceae > Asparagus > Asparagus kiusianus. Next base: position 80,741 of record BQKN01062653.1, read on the forward strand.
CCGGATCCTCGGCCCATTGGCCCATGGCCCACGGCCGACGAGCCCACGTCCCATGACCCACGACCCACAATCCATGACTTACGACCCACGACCCACGACCCACTAGAACTTATGAGGGATTAATTAAAATAAAATACTTTTCGGCTTGCCGTTGGTAAGCCTCGAACAGTGGACCTTTTGAAACATCAAAATTTTAACTTTCCGCTAAGCTACTAAGTGTGTATATATATATATATATATATATATATATATATATATATATATATATAGTTTGAAAACTCATTTTGAAAAGCGGATTTGACCAAAAAATCAAACAAGTATTTATCGGGATTCGGTAAGACTTGATTACTTGCTACATGCTTCTAAAATCTAAAGTGGAGGGACATTGGATTTGTGTGAGTTCGAAGTTTGAAATTTAATATAAGTTATGTATATTCTCAAATCCATTAATGACATGTTACATTGTAGTTAAAAAACCGTGGAGAGACTTCTCATATTTGAAACACATGGATCATTTTAACAGTAGAAACTAAGAGAATGTTTTTCATGTCTATGCTTGGAGTTCCATGTCATTAGCTTAAAGTGGTACACACAAAGACGAGCGAGTTATGCTTATTCTAGAGCAATGTTTTAGAATTCGTCGTGCGCTTCTAGTGCCAGGTGTTGTACGCAGCGAAAATTTTGACAACACCTCTGGTGCCCGACAAGAGAGTAAATCTTAACTAAATCCTTGTTTCACAAATGAAACAAGAACCAAAAGTAAAATATCTCAACAAAGTGGGATATCAGCTCTTCCTCTCATTAGTTCTAGGACTGACCTATCAAGGGAACTTAAACTCTCTATTACAAATCACGGCACAAACAATCAATTTTAACGTGGTTCAACAAGTTGGCTATGACCATGGGGTAAGGAAGGGGGAGATCTACTATTAGAGGGAGAGAATACAAATATAGTTTACAATCACAAAAAATTAAACCCTCAAACAATCTCTCTTTCAAAAGGACAGCCGTTAAATAGAGTTTTTCTCCTCTGCACGAAGCCTTGCACTTTCTACAATTTTCCCCTGTACTTGCACGCTTGCCCAAGACTCTGCGTTTTGCCCTCCTTTTGCACATGCAGCCACTGCTTCAAAAAAACCTCTACCTTTACACCCTTGCACCAAGCACACTGAACTTTTTCAGCTGTAGGATGCCCTAATCTAGACTGTGACTTTCAATTATTTCGGTTTGGATTCTACCCTCTTACGACCAATACCTCAGCTACCGGCTCAACTGAAGCCTCCTTATCTTCCTTTCGAAGCTGATAGTTCATAAGTGCAGCGGTGACCTTACTATACGAAAGGGATGCCTTCCCATTAATTAGGGAAAGAACAAAGGTCTTGTATTCCTCATCCGGTAAGAAACTCAACAATAGCAACGCCTTATCCTCATCTTCAATCATAACATCCACATTCGTCAAATCCGTAAGAAGCTTCGTGTAGTGGTTCATATGATCACTAATGGAGGTTCCCTTCTTCAATTGGAAGCGATAAAACCTCCTATTCAAATGCAAACGATTTTTCACACTCTTAGTCAAATACTTGCTCTCAAGGGTCTCCTAAATCTTCTTTGCAAAAGTCTTATTCATCATATCATACTTCAAATCTTGTGTTAAACAAGACCTAATAACACCACACACCATCCGATTCATCTTCTTCCAAACATTTTCTTCAATATCATCTGGCTTGCCATCAAACTCCAAAGTATCTTCCAAATTTTGCGTGTTCAGCGTATCCAAAACTTCGCATCGCCAAAGCCTAAAGTTGTTCGTGCCATTAAATTTCTCCACATCTAATTTTGTAGAGTGGATATTCAAACTTTGAATGATCTTCACACTAGAAGCACCACCCTCAACACCTTCTTTCCCGGCCATATTTTTCAACACACCAATAACCAATGCAGAACAAACTGAAGAATAGATCCAAACTTAAGAAAGATAGAGACTTTACCAAAAAAGATCCCACCTTTAACTCTAATTAAAACCCTAGACGAGCTTCCAAAGCGATCTACTCCTCCAAATTGCCCAAGCGTAGCTCGAGCTCTGATACCACTTGTTGTGCGCAGCGAAAATTTCGACAACACCTCTGGTACACGACAAAAGAGGAGATCTCAACTAAATCTCTATTTCACAAAGGAAATAATAACCGAAAGCAAAATATCTCAGCAAAGTGGGATATCAGTTCTTTCTCTCATTAGTTCTAGGACTGCGACTGTAGGCGTCTAAAACTGTCTATAAAATCTCGCACGAAACTTGAAGGAATGAATTGGCGAGTCAAGAAGATTCACCTAAACAGCTCGTGCGCGTCGCTCAATGCGCGTACGTCAAATCAGCTCATGCGCGCCAGTCAACGCGCGTACGTCAAATCATCTCGTGCGCGTCGGTCAAACGCGTGCACGTCAACCAGCTCGTGCGCGTCGGTCAACGCGCGCACGCCAATTAGTCCGCACGCATCGATCAACACACGTATATTAACTAAAGCGCGTTCGACAATCGGTCTTGCGGCGAAGCATACAGGTCAACAAATCGGCCAAACACGCGAAAAGAGAAAATCTCAGAAAAAAGGGAACATAAAAGAATGAGTCGGCAAAACTGCGCGAGCGCAGGACAGAATAAGCCGACCCGCGCAAGCGCAGGTCGGACTGATCCGACCCGCAGCGCGCAGTCCAGAACCTGAAACGTGTCTTGACGGTTTTTTAAGTTGTTTTCACAGGATTTATCGGTTCCAGGGGTTCCCAACTGACTTGATATCATCTCCAAACGTGGTTAGGCTGTTGTTAACTGAAGATAGAGCCAAATCACTTGTTCTCATCCAAAATAACCGCATCCGGGGCCTATAAATATGAGCCAAAGGCCTCCATTTTGAGGGGCGGAGTTATTATCAAGACGTGGAGGTGCTGCTGGATTGAGGAGTCAAGGAGTACGAATTTCAGCGAAGGCAAATCAGATCCTGGCGAACTTCGGCATAAAGAAGGAGCTATTCGAAGGATCTGAACCCCGTCCGTCCGTCCCTTGAGATTAGGCTTGGTCTTAATCTCGAGAAGAACCCTGATTTCGTTTGGTCGATTTCAGCGCTTTAAATCAAACATTCCCCCGGTGAAGGCGAAGCTCTGCCCAATTTTCCATCAACCGGATCCAGATCTAAGGTGGTCCACGGATAAACCCCGGCACAGGTAAAGATCCCACGTAAGCAGAAGAACGATAAACGATCTCTGCGTTTGTTTGACGAGAGTTGTAAACTTTTTTTTATTTTCATTGTGTAAGGAGATCTTATAAAAAGATCAACTTTTTATTTTATTCGAGTTTATTGTAACGACTAAAGTTGTAATAGATTCGATAGCAATGAAAATAGCAATTTTCGACGCAAACAGCGACAAAAGAGGAGATCTCAACTAAATCCCTGTTTCACAAAGAAAACAATAACCGAAAGCAAAATATCTCAACAAAGTGGGATATCAGCTCTTTCCCTCATTAGTTCTAGGACTGACTTGTCGAGGGAACCTAAACTCTCTATTACGAATCAATGCACAAATAATCAATTTTAACATTGTTCGGCAAGTTGTCTACGTCCACGGGACAAGGAAGGGGGAGATCTACTATTAGAGGGAGAGAATACAAATAAGATTTACAATCACACAAAATTAAATCCTCAAACAATCTCTCTTTCAAAAGGACAGCCACCAAATAAGGGTTTTTTCCTCTGCACAAAGCCTTGCACTTTCTGTAATTTTCCCCTGTACTTGTACGCCGCCCAAGCCTCTGCGTTTCCCCCTCCTTTTGCACACACAGCCGTTGCTCCAAAAAAAAAAACCTCTGCCTTGGCACCATTGCACCAAAACCTAGGCAAGCTATTCATGTTCCTATTTATAGTTGGCTGGCGTAGGCAATGAAAAAACGCGTTTAAAAATGCGTTCATTGATAAACACCTACGACTGTGGCCCCCACGAGAACGCACTCACGCGTTTGCGTTTTATACACTGCGAAAACGTGGGTGACCCCCCCCCCCACCCCATGTGTTCACACCAGGCACTGTCCAAAACTTGGGTGTTTTTCCCCTTGCACTTTACTTTTTAAGGAGATTGCATCTTGCCTCTGTGCCTCATGAAAGAGATGAATAGATTATCATTATTGCATATAAAACGATAATAACAATAAAAGACAAATGTCCCTCTCACAACTCTCACTATTTACTATAGGCGGCTCTGGTAGTTATCAGTAGCGGTGGAAACAAACCAAATAGTTAACAAGTAGTTCATGTTAGTTCTATTTCGTGTTCGTGTTAGTTCTAATTCATGTTAGTTCTAATTTGTTTGTGTTAGTTCTAACTCAGTTCTTGTTAGTTCTAACTCAGTTCTTGTTAGTTCTAAATAGGTAGTTCTAATTTACAACTAACACAAACTGAGTTAGAAATAACACGAACTGAGTTATAACTAACACGAACCCAATTAGACCTAATATGAGTTAGAACTATCACGAACACAAAATAGAACTAACATGAACTCCAATTAGATCTAACATGAACTTTTATTAGACCTTACATGAAATTAGACTTATCTCTGCTTAAAATAGAGGGAAAATATATGTTAATCCTAGTTCTATTTTGAGAATAAATAGCTAAAATAGAAAATTTCCGTACAAATCAAAGAAAAATCTAAGTTTGATCTTTTTTTGGAAGCAATTTTTTTCTCAGATAGAGGTAAAACCTAAAAACTGTTAGTTAAATGTCCCTCTTTAGAAAAAATCTCAGAAATAGAAGAAAAGACGGTAAAATATCATGAAAACTTAGAACACGTGAAAGTAATTTCCAAAATAACGTAAAAACGAATAAGAAATTATAAATGCAAGGCACGCTTAAGCTACTGTTCTTTGTGCCAAAAAATTAATCATAGATAAAGAATTAAATTTGACCTAACATGAAAGAATAGAGTAGATAAGAACATTTTAGGGATTTGTACTTGTTATCCTCTCTCTATGCTTAGTTGGTAAGTAATAATTGCTAAAAGAAAGCTGCAGCACAAGATGTCACTTCAAGGGGCTGAACAACATAGGGAAAAAGTGAAAGGGTTGCAGCACATGAAAATAGTGCTTTTGACGCATTGACACATTCTACCCTTGAAAATTTTGCGAGTGATTTTTTTCTTTTTCTTTCTTTTAGGGTTTCCAAGCTCAATCATGAGCAAGTGAAACAAGGAAGGAGAAAAGAAAAGAACGGATTTGATTGGAGGTGGGTCCACCTGATAGTTATTTTTCTATTAATCTATTTTTTATTTTATTAGGAATTGATTTATAAGAGAAAGCCCTCAGATGTGACACATGACAACTTTGTTAAGTTACTAATGTGAAGTGGTAATTAGGTGCTAAAATTGAGGGCTCATGGGGCAAAGTGAGACAAAAATTAGCTTAGGAGGATAAAAAGAGACACCTTTAATAGTTCAGGGGCAAATACGATCCGAAGCCTTTTTTTTGTAATTTTATGAACACTGATAGGAAAGAGAATATATTTTCCAACAACAAAGATTTAATTCAGTTTTCTTATAAAATTTGGATATGAAAGAGCAAAATGGTCACTTAGATTTGATAGTAAAGTTTAACAAGGAGCAATGTGCAAAAATAGATGTTTACATCTTATTTATTTTAATAAGATTTCTACATATGAGATTTTTTTTAAAAAGGACTATTTTTAAAAAAATAATTAGCAAAATCGACTATTTCCGTAAATAATTTACAATATCGATCTTTTCTTGGCCATATCATTAAGACGGGTCAAAAAGAGGTCAATTTTACCAAATATCTTCTTCAAGAATACACAGAACTACTACTCTCATATAATTCTCTCTGCTCTCATTTGTATAGACATCCGATCAGATTTCAAAATTCAAAACCCCCTTCTCAGGCTTCTCACCCCGATCCAGAGATAAAAAAAACCCTCTATCCGTATGAGTTCCCCCCTCTCTTCCGCATTTTCAACAGCCTCTTCCGCCGCCTCCCCTCCTACCTCACCGATGCCCTCTTCCGCCGCCACCGCCGCCTTCCTCGAGACCCCATTGATCCTTATCAGTTCCCCTCCTCTCTTCGACATCATCAACGGCCTCTTCCCTTGCCTCCCCTCCCACCTCGCTGATGCCCTCTTCCGCCGCCTCCGCCACCGCCGCCTCCTCTACCTATCTGTCCTCGAGTTAGTTCAAAATCATAACCCTAATGTTTTTATTTTGGAACTTTTTTGTTCAAATTTGTGAAATTTATTTTGATTCAGGTACTGCTGTGGATTATGGAAGCAAAGCTCTAAAATTTCTTGGGTTATAGCAAGATGAGCAAGTAAATTCATCATCTTCTGATTCTTCTTCTACTCATCCTCAACAAAATGTGAGCTTTTTACGTATACTTTTTGAAAATTTTGTTTCTTTATTTATTTTGGATGAATTTTGTACGAATTTTTAACTGAATTTTGAAAATTTTTAGTAATGAAATATGATTGAGATGGTTATGTGTATTTATTGTTTGTTATATGAAGGGAAAAAATAAAAATTGATATGGGTATGTGTCTTTATTGTTTGATATATGAAGGAAAAAATCATTCCTACTCCAGGAAAATAATAATTCACTGAGCCAAAAGGAATTTGGTTTGTTATCTTCTCATAACTTCAACTGAATTTTAATGTAATTATAGATATGAAGTTTGATTGAGATGGAAATGTGTCGTTATTGTTTTATATGAAGGAATATAATCTATGATCTGATTGGTTCAATTAGAATGAATTTTGGCATCTTCAACCTTTGAATCATTTGTTCTTGGCAAATTTGTTGGAAGAGTATTAATAGAGTAGTTTTTTTATTTTTCTTAAACTAGAAAGATACTAACTTTTTTTAGCTTTTATTGCATATTAACTGATTCTAGAGGTATATTTGCTTAGTATTCATTGATACTAGACATGCAAATGCCAGTCTTTATTGTTTGATATATGAAAGAAAAAAAAATTGGTCACCAAAACTTTGAATCAGCAATTTCTTGGTGAATTTAAGGAAGAACATTTAATATATGAGAACAAAAAAATGCTAACTTCTCATAACTTCAACTGAATTTAAATATAATTATAGATATGAAGTTTGATTGATATGTAGACATGTAAATGCTAGTCTTCTTCTGAACCCGTTACATTCTGATACCCGGATTTCACTCAATTTTGCTGATTATGTTTATTGAGCCGATTTCACTCAAATTTGCTTATTATAGTTTAACATATTGCGTCGTACGTGCTCATCGAAATTCGATAACTCTAATTGAATTCTAAAGGTAAATTCAATCTCTTTAAAAGGTTTGGTTAGAGTACCATTTGGTTTGGCTAATGTTGCGACAAGAAAATTGTAGTAGAGGAAGAGAGCTCCTTGATTCTGAACGCATGTTTGCAATTATCCATAAATGTTATTTTCGCAAGTATTCATTGATATGTGATCTAAGAGTTTATTTTGTAATGTGCAGGAGTTGGGTTATTAGATATTAGATACCACCCATAAAAT
>BQKN01062653.1:98292-108379 GCA_022839385.1 Asparagus kiusianus
TTAAACCCGTAACCTTAACAATTGACCCGTAACCTTAACAATTAAACTCGTAACCTTAACAATCTCCTAATACAAACAAAAACAATTAGTTTCCTCATCAACAATGAAAATAATAAAAAACAAAAATAATAAAATAACAATCACCTTTAATCATTTCAAGATCATAACAGTAACATCTTGATAAAGAGAGGGGGGGGGGGGAGAGAAGGGATCCATAACCTTAACAATTAACCCGTAACATTAATAATTAAATCGTAACCTTAATAATTAACCCCTAACTTTAACAATCTCCCAATACAAATAGTTAGTTCCCCCTCATCAACAACGAAAATAATAAAAAATAAAAATAATAAAATAATCCCCGTCAGTCATTTCAACTATCATCTCAGTACATCATGATAGAGAGAGAGAAGGGTATTATGGTCTTCACATATTTTAATCTCTTGAGTTTATGTTTTGGGGGCTCAGAGAACAAACTCTCTATTTTTGGGGGGCAAAACACCCGTTGACAAAGTCTTGGAGGTGGGAAGCACGTCTTCTTGACTTTTGGGGGTTGGAAGCATTTTTCCCTTTGTTTTTAAATGGTGGATTAGGATTGCGAGGTCGAGTTTTAGGTTAGGCCATATTTATTCTTGGAGGGCATCTTATGTTTATGCTCATTGTTTGTTCTCTACTCCCTTTTTATTAGGAATATTTTTATCTTTACTTTTGTTTGGTATGTGTGTATTTATTTGTATTTGAAATGCCCTCTATAATAATGGGTTTGCTCCATTTTTCTTCAAGAAAATTTATAGGAACAAACTATAATAATATACCATTACAATACCTTTATTCCTATATATTCATGTATATGGTTATTATATTGAATATTGAGGATTTTGACAAACTATATAATGTAACATTAAAATACCTCTACCCCTATATATTCTTGTATATGGTTATTATATTGAATATTGAGGGATTTGACAAAGTAGTGATGATTGTTTGATTTAATGTTGAAGATATGTTGTTAAAGTGTGATGTTTATAAACAAAGGAATTTTACGTCATTTGGTGTTTTGTAATTTAACTCTTTTACCTTCTTTGTTTTTTTATATCTGTGTAATTGGTTGGTGTTGTATTCTAAATTAGTCTATTAGATTTCTTAAGAACATAGATGTAACCTTTAGTGTTGTAGAATGCACACCATCTGCTATATAACCTGCAAATATAATGAGAATCATTGGGTGATCTTGGGCTTCTACCTTCAAACGATAGGGTTTCTAATAGTCGAAGTATTTTATAACTTTTAACTAGAGAATAGCGTACTCTTGATGCGTTGATGACTTGAGCATGGATTTAAAACAAGATTTTCACCCACTCCTTCTACATTAGATGCTTAGTTGTAAGATACATTTTAATGTCTTATTTCTCATGATTCATAATTAGTGGGTATTGAAAATCTAAGAATCCAGGTATGTAAAGATACAAGTTGGATTTTGGTGGAAGGATGGAACCTAAGTAGAGTTTCTGTATCATATTTTGATAATTGTTACATATTGAACTAAAGTTTTCTTTTGTCCATCTTTCTTTTAGTTGTGGTCGTGCTTGAAAGCTCTAAAAGAAAGACAAAAGGAGTAATATTTTCAAATCATTCAATTTGCTTCTTCCGAGAGCTCTACTTGCTTGAGCTCTACTGCCAAGACAAAAGAAACCATGCCAACATAAAGGTAAATGGAGCAATAGATCAATCTTTCAATTATTTGAGTGAAACTAAGGTGTACCCAACTAATTTTCACCTGTTCTTTTGTATGTTTTGGGTTTTTTTTATTACATAATGTGTTGTTTCAAGAAGTGGTTTAATATATAGTTTGGTTTAGTGGTGAAGTCCTGATTTTTGTGATTTATAATTATCCATTTGATATTAGTATAACAAAGATTTCTCTATAATTCTCAGGTGATCAAAGTTAACCATATCAGATATCTAAATCTACGAATTTTCAGGAGAATAACTCATTTTGAACAAAGTTCAATCTTGTCTTTTTTTTGGGTCCAATAAAGATGATAAGTATCGGATAATCATGCGCTAGAGATGACAGAGTTGATTGAATCTCACAATCTCAAGTATCTATCTTCTTTAATCGATAAAGAATTATAAATGCTATGTCAAACTCATTCAGTTTTAAGTTTTAACAAAGTTGAATCAATGTCTTTGTCTTTACTTTTTCCCTTTTATTTTATTAGAAAATTAGAAAATATGAAGACTTAGATGATTTGATGAATCAGTATCAAAGATGAAGATTATAATTCCATATTTCCTACTACGATAAGTTTCTCTCTCAACCGTTTAAAGGTGAGGATTTTCCCCAATTTTTGCTAGGGTTTTTCTAATTCTCCTCACGTTTTTGATACCCAAATTTCAAGGAGATGTTCTTGATCAGATTGCTATTTATTTACAGATATTCCCTCATTTCTCTTGCTTTGTTCTTCAATTGTAAGAGTGAAAATGATGTTCGACATGGAAAATAGGGTAAGAGCATGCCATTCTGATTTGGCGATATCTATTCTTTGCATTGAGATCGAGTATTATGCTATTCATAAATAAACTCATATTCCTTTACTTTAATACAATTGAGTTATTAGGGATTATTGGTCATAAATAAATGGTAGCGCAAATAAAACAAATGAGTCGTGCTTTGCACAGGTTGCACACTAGTTGATTTATAAGAGAAAGCCCTCAGATGTGACACATGACAACTTTGTTAAGTTACTAATGTGAAGTGGTAATTAGGTGCTAAAATTGAGGGCTCATGGGGCAAAGTGAGACTAAAATTAGCTTAGGAGGATAAAAAAGAGACACCTTAAATAGTTCAGGGGCAAATACGATCCGAAGCCTTTTATTTATAATTTTATGAACACTGATAGGAAAGAGAATATATTTTCCAACAATAAAGATTTAATTCAGTTTTCTTATATAATTTGGATATGAAAAGTAAAATGGTCATTTAGATTTGATAGTAAAGTTTAACAAGGAGCAATGTGCAAAAATAGATGTTTACATCTTATTTATTATAATAAGATTTCTACATATGAGAATTTTTTAAAAAGGACTATTTTTAAAAAATAATTAGCAAAATCGACTGTTTCCGTAAATAATTTACAAAATCGATCTTTTCTTGGCCATATCATTAAGACGGGTCAAAAAAGGTCAATTTTACCAAATATCTTCTTCAAGCATACATGGAACTACTACTCCCATATAATTATCGAAGATTAAATTATTCTTTAAAATAGACTGGACTATTCGTCCCGTAAATATAAAAGATAGCTCAATTCCAGCACTCTTTCCTTAATTCTCCTAACCCTCGCCCGCGGAAAATATAAAAGATAGCTCAATTCCAGTACCCACTCCTTAGTTCTCTTATCCCTCGCCTACAAAAAATATAAAAGATAGCCCAATTCCAGCACCCTCTCCTTAATTCTCCTAACCCTCGCCCACGGAATCACCTTCAGCACCTCCCCCTCGCCGGTGGAATCGCCTCCAGCACCCGCACAATCTTCACCCCATTGAGAACCACATCCTCTTTGGGTATAAGTATTGAGAACTCCTCATTCTCCTTTTTGGGCAAATGCCATCAGTACTAATTCCTGGCCGAGGTCTCTTCAAATTAAAGAAGACCAGGATGTAACCGACGAGGATTGGGGGGTGGGGGTAGAGGATGGCGTGCTCCTTCCAGGGCGAGAAGTGGCCCTAGACGATGATGATGAAATGAGGGGTCTAGAGGAAGGAGGTGCCTCAGAGGGGAGGGGAGGTGGCAAGGCCCTGGGAGGTGTCCCAAGCGGGTCGGCCGGAGACGAGAAAGAAGTCATCACTGAGGCGGCAGGAGAGGAGGTCAGGGTGGTTCGTTGACATGTGACGGTGGAGGTCTAGATCATAGGAGGAGGAGTTGGAGAGGAAGGGGAGATGAGGAAGAGGACGGCAGAGAGGGAGGAGTAGAAGGGGAGGAAGACGGCGATGGTGAAGGAGGAGGAGGAGGAGATCAAACAAGGGCCCTCGAGGCGGCGGCTGTGAGAGAGGGATAGGAGGGGAGGGTGAGAGCGGGACAGGAGGGGGAGGGTGTAGATCCATCGACTGCTGTAGTTTTTTTCTCACTGTTGGTGATTTTGATTTTGCACAATGCACGGGACAGATTGTTATGAATTTCTAAACAGTCGATTACTGGTAGTCTCGAGTATATTAAATTTGTTATTTTATAAAATCGATCTTTTTTTGGTCAATCATGAAGACATGGTAAAAAAAAGATCAATTTTATAAAATATTTAACAAAATGATCGATTTTACTAATTATTTTCTAAAATTGATCTCTTTTTAAAAAATTCTCCTTTCTATATATTATAGAAAGTAAAAAAAATTACCTTGCGTGATCAACACGCGATCAATTATTGTTTTGGAAGATGAAACATATGCTAAGCAAAAAGGTCTATATTTGATATTGGGCAATACATCTTTTTACAAGTTAATCGGAATTAGTAATGCCATGGATTTACAAAATTTTAGCCTACCTCTAATATACCTAGCACTGCTCTTGATATGACTAAACAAAACACATATCGATGTGTATGGCAAAGAAATTAGAAGAAAAATCAATTTAAACTTTAGAATCTTGATTATAACTGACATATGATTAATGATTACTGTTAAATTTAGAGAATAACCAACTAATCGGACATGCAAAATTAGAATTTTATCGATTCGAAGCATTCCAGGATCTTTATCTCCGCAGCCAGATTCACACACTCCACAATATCACTGTCGAACTCCCGTTTACAGTGACGAAATAGAAATGTGATTCACAACTCATATGCTTCTCTAACTCTCTTGTTTTGATGGCTATAATCTTATAAGCACTGTTTTGAATTCTCGAATTACTGTTCATGAGAGAGGGAGAGAAACTTACGTAGGATGTGGTTTGGCATGGTTAGTTGCTATAACCACCCATGATGGAGTGGTTATGCCGTTGTCAGCGTAACAATTTCTCCCACTTCATACATCTCCTACTTGCACATGACGGGCATAACCAACCTCTATCACATTGAAATAGCCAAACATTGAGTCAAGTTCATACAGACAAATGAGTCGTGCAACTAGCAAATACACCTACACTTGGGAGCTCCAAACTAGAAACCTGTTAGGGTCAGGATGGAGATATCAGCCTGAAAACATGAGAGCAATTAAATAATAGTGTATCGCAGCACCCCACACTTATTTTATTATACAGAAGTAAGTGTATTTAAATCCCTTACTAGAACCATACTCAATCCTTTCTAAACTTCACATGTATCCACAATCATGTCGGTTCACATTTAAGTGACACAACTGGCTATCCAGTGAATACGAGTGATGTGTGATATTCTAAATTAATCTTCCTTTTGCCCTCATACCACTTAGTCTCGAGCTAACTGCTTTCCTAGTACTGTCCTGTTAGGCCGAATCAATCATGATCATAGGCAACACATTTAGAGTAGCTATCATTAACTATCCACTTCATGCAATAGTCAAAAGTCACATAGGGTACAAATAAGATCATTTTGGACCTTTAGGACTCACACAGTGAGGAAACATGGACCCATTCACTCACTTTCTTATTTGGTTGCTAAGCTCATATAGTATGGAAATACATGTTACGGTGGAGAACTTTACCATTTTAGAGTGTACGTCTTAAACTCTAAACACTGTACGGGTCTTAGTTCAGTCGCATCATAAGATACTCATTTGCTTGCTTTCAGCAGTACCAAACAAATTTCTCATGCCTGGCGTTATGTATAGGCTTCATGAATGATGGGGAAACATTCATGTCGGCTCTTTTTTTCTCATAAAAACTTTATCTTTGTCCTTATGAAGGTGACATTAAAATTTGAGTTATACTCGCTTTCTTAGCGCTATAACTAACCTATGTCTCATCTTTGCTCGCTTCATCAGTGCCAAAAGGCAATTGCTCGTGTGAGAGAGCCAATCTTAACCAATTGATATACTTCTTAGAATTTGCTTGTTGCCAAATGATACTTTGTGCCACAAATATATGTGAATATATATCTACTCAGCTTTATTAATCATGCAAGTGCAACAAATATATCATCCCATAATACAAATCATATAGTAGTCTACAAATCATAAGTACAGTCATACTCAACGCAATTCTATGGATTTAACATGTGTAACAAATAAATCCCTAGTAATGAGCTTGGTAAATAGATTTGCAACCATCTGAGTTGTAGAAATATATTGTAAGACCACCTCCTTCTGTGCCATCATATATCTGATGAAGTGATATCTTAGTTGTATGTGTTTGGTTTTCCCATGATATTTGGGATCCTTGGAGTAGACAAGTGCAACTATACTGTCATAGTTGATTGTCACAAGGATTAGATGCATCAGTGACAATCTCTAAGTGGTGCATGAATCTCCTGAACCAAATAGCTTCCTGCACTGCGTATAATATGCTATGTACTCAACCTCCATAGTAGATAAGGATAAACAAGATTGCTTCTTACTGCTCCAAGATATGACACTATTGTTGAGCAGAAAAGCATACCCTGATGTTGATTTGCGATCATCTAGATCATCTCCCCAATTAGCATCAGCGTAACCTACTAAACGCAAATCTCGACCATAGTAACACAACATATAGTATGCTGTCCCTCTAAAATATCTCAAAATCCTCTTGACCGCTTTCTAATGCCCAAGTCCTGGATTTGCCTAAAATCGGTTGACAAGTCCAACAACATAACATATGTCAGGTCTTGTATACATCATAGTGTATATGAGACTTTCGATAGCACTAGAATAGAGAGCTCTTAACATCTTTTCCTTTTCCTCTAGAGTCTTAGGACTCATATTAATGCTTAGGCTCAAGTCTCTCTACACTGGAGTATCTATGGGTTTCCAGTTATGCATTTAATATCGCTCAAGTATCTTCTTAATGTAAGTCTCTTGAGACAAAACAAGTAGCCTTTTAGAGCGATCTCTAACAATCTTTACTCCAAGAACATAACTAGCCTCACACATATCCTTCATCTCAAAATTGGAGGAAAACCACATTTTAGTGGCATCAATCAATTCTTTTTTATTTTCAGCTAAAAGTATGTTGTCCACATATAAAGATAGGATAACAAAACTATCTCTGGACCTCTTGATGTACACAAAATGATCCTCCTCCATCATCATAAACCCATCTGCTAAAATGGCTTGATTAAATTTGAGGTCCCACTGTCTTGAAGCTTGTTTCATGCCATAGATAGATCGATGAAGTTTGTAAACTTTGCGCTCTTGTCCTTCGGTCACGAAGCTATCAGGTTTGTTAGGTCTTATGTTTATGAGCCTACTATCTAATCTAGTTTTGATAATATAATAAATCTCATTAATGAGTAATCTCATTATTGTTATTAACTTATAATGCCAAAGGACTAATTAATTAATTAAACACAACCTTATAAGTTATTGATAACACATAACTACTTATATGTCATTATAAGCTAAGGTATTTATCAAACAACTTTTTCTTTGATTAATTCTTATAACGAGTTTTGAGAATAAGTAATCCCTCCTTTTCATATAAAGAGAAATTGGTGGAATTCCTAAAGGCGTAGAAAACTAATGTGTCATATTATAAAAATACAAAAAGTTAACAGGTGTCATATCATTAATATCCACATGTGATCTTTATAGTATTAAAAAATGATATGTGGACACCTAATCTTATATTCATAAAATTTTTCATCAAACTAAAATTATTTACAATTAGAGGATTCTTATAATCAATTATTTTGTAATCCTTATTAGACTAGAGCTATCCATAATTAAAATATCTTACAATTAGATATTTAAATATAAAAATTAAGGAAAATAAATCATGTAAAGAGTCTCTCTACATAAAACCATGGATTAACTTTAGAAACTTACTTCAACTATTTTAATTCATGAGAACCCCCTCGAGTTTGAGCATATAATATATAACCCCCATCAACAATAAAAGTTTTAGATAACTTGTCACACTCTTGGCTCACAAGCCCAATGAATTGATGTAAGTCGTAGGACCCACTAAGAGAAACTCGTTATTTGAATAAACCTACTGTTAAAAAGTGCTAGTGCTTGTTACTCTTAAGCCCTTTGGATTACATTATAAACATTTTAAAGTTCTCATCATTTTTCAATGTCGACTACTATAATTAGGGCATCACAATTACCCTACTTTATATATATGCGGTGTTATTTTTGTGACAAGACAATTTGCACTTTCGAGTATCGATGCCAAGCAACAAGAACTCTAGAGGAGGCTCCTACGGGTTCTAAATATGGCTCCCACAACGCTCACATGGTGTTGCACTTAGCCGCATAATACTAAGTTCCATACTTTCAGCTGACAAACTGCTTTGACACAATTTGTCACGACACTGGCCTGTGAGCTCGTTGGCGTGACGTAAGCCATAGGACCCACTAAGAGAAATTCATTATTTTTCCAAATCTACTGTCAAAAAATATTAGCACTTGTTAATCTTGAGCCAATTGTCTTATTGCGAAGAGGACATCGCATTTGGAAGATGGAGTAATTGTGATGCCCAAAAGAATAGTACCACATTGGAAAGAGATGAGGATTTTAAAATATTTATAATGTAATCCAAAGGATTCAAGAGTAACAAATGATAGCACTTTTTGACAATAGATTTAGCCGAACAATGAGTTGCTCTCAGTGGGTTCCATGGCTTACACCGTGGTAACGGGCTCCCCGGCCTAGGACATGATATAACTCCTTCAAATTTTTTCACTTAACCCCCCTCAAATTTAGGGTGATTCTCAGAACCCTACCCCCCCGCCACCCTAAATTTAATTTGAGAAAGCCCCCTAAAGATTGGGCATATTGTAGATAACACTTCTCAAGTTTGAAATTTTAAAAACCTCCATAAACTATTTTCACTTCACATAATAAGTAGGTGGCTGAGAAAAGAGAAAAATACCCATCAATCATAAAAGTTTACTCTGATTTTTAGGATAGGAGCAAAAGAGAGAAAGAGGGGAAAAGCATTATAAATTTAAAATAGTTTCTTTTTTTTTTCCGGTTGAAGTTTATTAGTAAGTGAATTGATTGATTTTCAAAAGGATATTTCAGTTATTTTACATTTTGAAATAACATCAGGAGGATTTGGTGAGAAAAAATGTGAAAGATTAGAGGGCATATTGTGAGATACCACAAATTTGAGGGCATTATCTTTAATTTTGAAAGCTGAGTGTGGTTATGTATATAATATGTCCAAACTTAAAGGTGGTTTTCTTAAATTAAGATAACTAAGGGGGTTTGGTTAAAATCAAGATGTCTTTTTATCCTATCAGAAGATGATATGCAGATAGCTAATCATATATCCACTCAAGAATTCTCATCAAATTAAAATTATCCGTAGTTATAAAATTCTAATAGTCAACTATTTTATAATCCTTATCAAATTATAACTATCCCTAATTAAAAATCTCATGACATATATTTAAATATAGAAATTAGAAGAAAAAACTCACGTAAAGACCTCTCTACATGAAATCATGGATCAATTTTAGAAAACTCCCTCACCTATTTTAATATGAGAACCCCCCCACCCCCCCTCCATGTATGAGCATATTATACATAAACCCCCTTCAATAATGAAAATTTTTAGATAACCTCCTTGAACTTCTCTTAACCCCCCTCAATATGTGGTGTGTGTCAAAAAAACCCCCTCAACTATTTTAATTTGAGAAACCCCATTCAAGTTTAAAAAATCGAGAAATCTCCAAGAATTCTTCTCACTTTACATCATGAAAGATAAAATTATTTAATCTAGCATGTTAAGTGACAAGTAGATGACTAAGAAAAGACCAATACATCACTCAATAATTACAAAAAATACATTTATTTTTTACGATAAGAGAAAGAGGGCAATAACATAGTGAATTAAATTTTTTTACCCGTCGGGTTTCTTTATAATTGAGCATATGCTTTTTAAAAGGATATTCAGTTATTTTATATGTTGAAATGACATCAAGGGTGTTTGGTAAAAAAAAATGTGAAAGATGTTTTTGGGGG
>BQKN01062653.1:108479-118718 GCA_022839385.1 Asparagus kiusianus
CTCTCTTCCTTCTTTTCCTATGGTAAAAAAAAATGTGAAAGATGTTTTTGGGGGCAGGGGCCCCCCCCCCCCCCGCCGGGGACACTCAATTGTTGAGGGAGGGTTTTCTTTGATTTTCAAAGTTGAGTTTGGTTATCTATAATATGCCCAAAACTTAGAGTGTATTATTCAAATTAAAATAGTTGCGAAATGTTTTCAAGATATCCATCATAGTTGAAGGGGTTCCTTTAAAGTTAACCCTAAAATCATAATTTTAAAATTACGCATGTGTCAAATTATACTTAAAGTTGATGAAATAGTCTTTCTCTTAAAATAATATTGATGAATTTATTAATTTTTATTTATTAGTTTGATACCAAGTCTTTGCTGATTTTATAAAGAGAGGTTTTTGGTTCACTCGTATTTCTCTTTAAAATATTAATAGAATATAAGACACCATAAAAAGCATATCTATTCCTTTATACAAAAGAGAGAAACAAAGAGTCACTGTTCATCAAACAGTAAATGCTACAGTAAATTTACTGTAGCATTATTACTGTAGTAGGTAAATAATTTAAAAATATTACTGTAGCACACGGGTATACTGTAGCATTTCGAAAATGGTACTGTAGCAGGCGGGTTACTGTAGCATTCCCAGAAAAGTCAAATAAGGGGATACTAAAAAAAAAAAAAAAAAAAACCCGTGCTTTGCACGGACAACAGACTAGTAACATGTAAAGAAGAATTTCAAATCCGCTCACACAAGAAAACAAAAAGTACGATGTATAGAAAGAGAGGTAAGCATATCCATTTATGGGATATGCCAAATCCTCTCCAATGTAAATTCTAAAATTTGGATGCTTTTTGTATTTTTGGGATTCAATATTCCAAAAAATTTATTGAAACAAACACCAAATACGGAATCCCAAAATCATAAAATAAAATAAAAACTTGATCCCAAAATTTGTAATCCACACCAAATACCAAAATTTTGCTTGAACCAAACAACCCCTTATTTGACTTTCTTTTAAAATGGCAAAATTTCTTTAGCTACCTATTTTTTAAGGGTTAATTAAAGAAAACCCTCATGAATTTTTGAGAAGTTGCAATATTAATTTTTTTATTAGACTAACATTGCCCCCCCCCCCCTCCCCCCCAAACTTTAGGAGTTATTGTACGTAATCCTCATGAAATATTAATTTTATTTCACTAAATATTACCGGAAAATTCATCTTCTATTCTACATATTAGTACCATCAACTCTAACGTGCCACTAGTAAGCACGAGGCAGAAAAAGAAGGCAAAAAATTCTTTCTTAGTCTCCAAAATAATATCCTTTTAATAAAACGGAAATAGATAATTTTTGGAAATAAGGAACTATTTCATTTTTTTGGCACATATTTGCTATATGAGATGTTAGAATAGACAAGGCTAATTTGGTGATTAAATGAGAATCTTTCACGTAGTAAAATAAGAAATTTAATGGGAGTTATGTGCAACAACTCCTAAAGTTTTGGGAGGTTTAGTGTAAAAAATTTTGTTGAGGCTTTGCTTCAACTCCCAAAGTTAAGAGTGGTGTTAGGGACACACCATTCAACCACACTCCCAACCACATCCCTCTCTCTCTATAGTGTTGTTTGGATTTTTTTAATGAAACATGTGGGTCCCAACAAGCACTATAGGAAGAGAGGGATGTGGTTGGGAGTGTGGTTTAATGGTGTGCCTCAAACATTTCTACAAAGTTAATGGGGGCTTTCTGTAATTACCCTTTTTGTTAACCATAATATTGCGCATTGCGTACAAGGCTCGGCCCAGAATATATAGGCTGGTATTTTCAAACCAAGTACAGCCCATAGGTAAAATTTTACCAAAAAAACCACAGGTCAGCCCAGGTGGCAGTGTTAGACCAATTACGGACCGTACGTAATTTCATCTTCAATCCTCAAACATTAAAAACTATTTATTACTATATTACTAAAAGACTTAATGATATAGAATAAATCAAGCTTGAAGGAAATTAATTGACTGTAAGGTAAAAAGAATAAAGAGGCTAATGGATATTTAGACTTGCTAGTAATTAACTAAGTTAAAAGAGAGAAATTATCAAATATCTTACAGACACCATATTGTCCGAACTTTTTAGGTATCAAGTGCTTGGGCTAGTTCAAAGCTTTCGGTGCTGAGTCAGAGCCCCATTGGGCCATATTGTTCCAACTTTTCATGTATCAAGTGCTTGGGCCAGTTCTAAGCTTTATGTGCTGAATCAAAGCCCCATTGGGAAAACCCAGCAACAATTCCAATATCTACGTTATCATAGTAATCGAATCTGTCCTATTGATTCAAATGGTAATGCAACTAATTATATAAGGTCATCCAGATTGAAACCTCTTAAGCGTTGTTTGGTACATAGAAATGGATTCAAATAAGAATGGAATGGAAAAATGAATGGAATGTGTACGTTTGTAGAATACCCATATAAACTTTATAAAAACATCTTAATCAAATGAGAACGCCCATTCCCATTCTCTTATTTGGGTGCGTTTGTAGAATGAATCAAGAATGAAAATCTCATTCTGATTCTCATGTTTGGTATCATTAGTTCACAAGTGAGAATAAAATCTTATTTTCTAATAAAGCCCTTACAACAACATAGGTTTTTAAAAAGATAAAAATAAATATTAATGATAACAACTAAACGATTTTATTTATAAAAATAGGCAATATTTCGTGTTTGTATCATAGAATCTATTTCCCTATATATGCAAGCCTAAGAAAAAACATCTTAATCAATTGTTCATACATATCCATGTTATTAATCTGGTTATGTCGCTCAATGAGATAGGATTTTTAGATTTATTTTTGTTAGCAATTGGGGTGTAATTGGAAATTACGTAACTAATTTGATTCCCATTTGAATGGGAATGACCATTCCTCATCAATTCATGTGGAATGTTCATTCCCGCAAAAAGTAGGAATGAGCATTCCTGGAATGGGCATTCCAACTTCTAAAAAATGGTTATGTTTGGTATGAGAGGAATGAGAAGTGGGAATGGTTATTCCATTCCACCCGATTCCCGCGTACCAAATGAGACGTTAGGGTCTGCATTGCCTATAATTCATGTATAGTGGGCCTAAAATAAGCCTCCATTATAGCATGCCCATTCGGTTCGGCCTGAAAATCTGGGTCCGGGCCGGGCAAAATGGGTGATTCGGCTAGGACCCGGTAGGCTTGAGCCGGGTCTAGGTCCGAGTCCAGGCCGGACACCGGGCCAGCCCAGTTATTTTTCCTTTTTTTTTAATTTGATTAAAAATAGTCGTTTTAGGTAATTTGGGCAGACCGAACCAGGCCGAGTCCAGGCCAGGCCGGGTCCGGCTGCCTGGTCCAATGGTCAGTTTTTTGACCGTTTGGATCAGGTCGGGTCCAGGCTAGACCTAGACCCCGATACTTTAGCCCAGTCATTTTCCTGACCGGCTAGGCCGGGCCCCGTTTGGATTACACCGATCTGACTATGGAGCTCGGTTTGGCCCGGATACCCGGGCTTTTCCCGGGTCCGGGCCTTAGACACAAATTGACAGGCCTACATAAAGGGTTATTTCACAAAAACCCTCATATTTTCTTGGGGATCTTTTGGGTGTTTCACAAAACATCCCAAAACATCAAACTTTTTTTAGCAGACCTTCCTCCCTCCTCTCATATGTTAGTTGAAAATAACCAAAAGTTCCTTTATATAATTCACCTAGATATATTAATTGTGCTTCATGTAGCTAATTGAACCCTAATCATATTAAACAAGATTAATAATATGTGTTTACCTGTAAAAATATCAATTTGATGAATTGAAGATAAAAACCCAAAACTAAAATCCATTATCACGTAAGGCTCGGGTCAGTCGACCGAAACGAAGGAGTCGGTCGACCGATCCCTATTAAGTTCTATATGCACGTTAGTGCACGATGTTGACCGATCGACCGATGGCATACTTCGGTCGACCGATGGCATACTTCGGTAGACCAATGACATACTTCGGTCGACCGATATTTTGTTGATTTGAGTATTTGTGTTTCTCCACATTTGTATGTTTTGTACGCACAAAGTACGAGTTGCACGATGAAACATGTGCGTGTCCATGAGGAGGACGAGTTGGATTCGAATACGCATAGACCTTCGGGAATGGGTAACCTCATGTTTTGTTTCGCCACGACTAGGAGATGATTAGTTAGAATAGTATAGGTATGTGTATGGACACCGTTGATGGGCACAACTCAGTACTGCCTAGGGTGGTGCGTCAGTATACGGTTGATGAGGATGTCTGAGGAGGCAGTCTGTTCCGCATGGTGATGCGATGAGGCTAATCATCGTACTTATAGGATGCCTGAGGAGGCAGTCCGTTCTGCATGGTGATGCGATGAGAATGTTTGAGAAGGTAGTCCGTTCCACATGGTGATGCGATGAGGCTAATGAATCGTACATGTAGGATGCCTGAGGAGGTAGTCCATTCCGCATGGTGATGAAATGAGGCTAGTGAGCTGTATTTTCTTAGGAAACCTGAACAGGTAGTCCATTCCGCATGATGATGTGATAAGCTATAAAACGTTGTAAGAGATATTATTGTGAAATATTTAATAGCTGGAGTCTTAAGCAGAGATTTCTTAAGAACGTAGTTCACCCATGTGTATTAGTATGTTTCACATAAAGCATTATACAGATTTCATTAATGCTAGTTACCCGAAAGTAGGGTATGATTTGAGATTGTTATATACGACATATTTCATGCGAGCTTCACGTTACTGGATGTTTATCCTTGTGATTGCGCCAACTACCCGAGGGTAGTATGAGGATTTGATGTGACTTGTATTGATGAGGTTTGGAGTTATTTTTTATTTACTACTTTATTCCTAGGACTCCGGAGTTAGGATTTAGCTATTTATAATTTGAGAAATATTATATACATGAGGGTTTTCTTGTTTGGATTATTACGCTCGACGTACTAATTCTCGTGTTGTGATTTTCTAAATCTCAATTCCTCTTAGTTCAGGATAGATGGTTTTATATATGTGTTAGACCCTAGAGGGGGGGGGGGGGGGTGATTAGGGTCTTATGCTAATCTAATTCCAATTAAAGGCTAATTAAAATTATAAAGATCAATTTGTTCTTGCAAGAAGAAATATGATATGGATATGAACAATAATGATGAATAGAATGTACGCTAAGCAAAACACAAACACACGATATGTTTACGAGGTTCGGTCACCACGACCTACGTCCCCGCTCCTCACCTCGAGGAGATATCCACTATCACAATCCGGTTTGGAAGCCGGAACTTCTACACACTCGGTTTATAAGATCACCGAAAACTCTCACACTACACAACCACAATGCAATCACACTTTACGCACTAAGTGTAGGAACCTAGCCCGTGTCCTCCTCCTCAAGTGCTCGATTACAACCTCTCCCAGGTTCGTCAATCGATGCCATTCCTATTGGATTTGACCCCGTCTCTCGCCTCACACTTCTCTCGGTGTACAAGTGTATTACAAGTGATTCACACAAATAAAAGTTAAATACAATGATTTGTTCTCAAATAACAAGTAAGAACACAATGAAGCTCACACTCACTAAATCACACCCCACAACCCAAAAATATGATGTATGAAATGCTACAAGCTCAAATAGGGTGTGTGTGATAATATGAGTATAAACAATTTCTAACTCAATTAACAAACTAGCAATAAATGATGATATGAAAATCAAAAACAAATTTGCTAGAGAATAGAGTTAGGAAAACTTCTCTATGAACATAAAGAGAGGATGAAGAAGATTGAGAGTGAATCTCTCAATTGGCAACGTAAGCTTCCTCCTTTGTAAACAAACACCAAACCCAAACTTGAGAATAAGCAAACTTTTAAACACTTGAAAACTCTTGTTAAAAACCTCTTAGTTAATAGGGAATAGTTAATGCACATGGGTATTTATAGGCTTGAAGAAACCAGCCCAAAAATCCAACCAAAACCCTTAAAAACATTAAAATAAACAAAGCTGGAAACTAGCCGTTACTGTGCCAACGGCTATATATAAGTCGACTTATCAAGTTACACAAGTCGACTTGACAGAAGGAAAAACAGATGCAGAACGAGAGTTTATAAGTCGACTTATAGTCGACTTATTACAAGTCGACTTACTTTTAAGAACAAGTCGACTTAATAGAGAAGAAATGCATATTCCAAGCTAGTTTATAAGTCGACTTATCAGAACTGATAAGTCGACTTATGAACGTGCACAGATACTGTGCAGGTCCAAAAACTGACTTTTGAGGGCTCTTTAAAAATAGTAAACAATTTCCAAAAAATAAAAAATCTTGGAAAAGTTTATAATCATACATATAAACATGTTGGAAAAAGAATTTTTCAATTTGTATTTATAATTTGTGAAAAACACTGTATTATGCAAAAGCACTAAAATACGTGTTTATGAAAAACATGTGATTTTTGTCTTTGACTCAAAACAAGTTTTGAAAACTTATGGAATATTTATATGGACATAATAAAAGTTGTTTATGATGTAAATATAGTCCAAAAACTTATTTTGCATAAAAACACTTATAGTTACGAAAATCACAAATATATATGTGTGTATATTTGAGCTTTATAGAATTAACACACATTATATAAACCCTAAACTAATTTACCCAATCTATGAGATCTTCAATATGCTCAACTTGGTACACATTGCGAATGAAGCTAAACTTGGATCTTGAACTTGAATTGTACGATGCTTCACTCCACAATTCCGCCATCCTCCTCTTGATATGATCGTGCAGGCTCAATCCATCCAACCTCCAACCCATTGTTTGTCTAGAATACCTAATAAGAAACATAAATACTAGACAAACAATATTACGAATTGTTTGTAATCATCAAAACAAGATTAGAAGATGTAGGCTCATAACATGAGACCTAACAATATGTACTAACTTATTTTCATATATACTCCTAACCCTTCCCTCTGGGGTGGTGGAGATGATCTCGTTAGTGCTTTGATGCTCGTTGTTTCCCCTCTTTTTAGGTAGCAAGCTAGGCATATGAAGAGCCGCAGGTTGATGGAGACACAGTTTAGCTTCCATCTTATAATATTAGTAGTTATTTAGAGCTCTACGACAGTTTATAGTTTATTCTCTAACTTTTAGAGTTGTATTTCACTTTGTAAAGGCTGAGTGCCTTAGTACTATGTCATTTGACTCTATGTATCAAGATATTTTACATTTAATTCAGTTTATCAATTATACTTCATTTTATTCAGTTGGAACATGATTATTTGGTTATCTCATTTCTATATCATGTTCATTACATTATTATCTTTAT
Source organism: Asparagus kiusianus (assembly GCA_022839385.1). Taxonomy (NCBI): domain Eukaryota; kingdom Viridiplantae; phylum Streptophyta; class Magnoliopsida; order Asparagales; family Asparagaceae; genus Asparagus; species Asparagus kiusianus. The sequence continues at coordinate 115,818 of BQKN01062653.1, forward strand.
TTGCCTGTTTTGTACCTACACTTTTTGTTGATTTCCACTAGAGAGATATTATTGTACGTGATGGTGAAACATGTTATTGCACAGTGTGGGTGCATGACAGGTTTGACATCCTTGGACTGTAGCCTTGTGTGAAACTAGGGGCGTCACAGACACCTAAGTCAAAATTATCTACTTTTCTGTAGACTTGCAGGTTGATCAAGGATTAAGGCAACACACGATGTTTGCTTAAAGTCTCAGGTTATCAAATCCAAACCTTTTTGTATTATTAGAAGATACATGTTTGATACATTTATTATATATTATCTTCTCATACATGTAAGTGTTTCTAACCGTGTATATATATGTATATGTATGTGTGTGTGGGGGGGGGGGGGGAGTATAATAATAAAATTATCATCATTAATGATGCACCATCTATGGTCAAATATAGGAGCATTTTTTACTTTTCACCTTTTTATCTTTTACCCATTGATTTCTCCTCTCCAAATTTCTGGATTTCATGAATTTTCGTGTTGGTTTTGGTTTGTCTGGATTGATCTATCATCATCATCATCTTATTTGTTTTCAAATCAAATCAATTTGAAAAAGGTAAGTTTTCTAAACCCTATCTCTTATTCTTTGAATTTCTCAGTTTTTAATGTGTTTTTAGGGGTATATATTGCATGAATAGATAATAGATGAGTAGTATAGTAGTTTAGAAACAAGAATTTTTTGAGTTTGTACACAAGTTTTGGTTGACTTAGGGCAAAAATCTATCGGGTTCAGTTCTTAGATCATCGATGGTCAAAGAACACAATCGATCTTCGACCATCGATGATTAGTTGAATTGTCAATGGTTGTCAATCATCCATGTATGGTCAGAGGCTAAAACTACATGTTTTTTATACTCTTTTTCATTTTTACTCAGTTTTCTTTGTTTCCAAAGCTATTATTGGTATATTCTCTACGCTAATACATGATTATTTGTTTTTGTGGAGAATGTCAGGTGGGAAGAAGGTTCGATCCTCACGGTCTACTTCTCAAGATCTGATTGCGAAGTATCATAAAGTCACAAGATCGGATTGAGAAGTATCAGAAAGTCAACATCATCTATAAATGAGGATTGGACGTACCACATTCATAGGAGTACAAAAATATGGTAGAATTATTCGATGCTATTGGTCTGGGTGCGATGAAGAATAATGAAGGGGAGAAGGCCAATATCAAATTGGTAGAATTACCGAGGTTGTCATGTCGCAGCCGCTGATCAAGATCCCTGTGGATGAAAAGGTCGAATACAAGTTCGATCAGCAGAAGTTTGAGGCGTACATCTTCTCCTCCTCCTCCAGACCTTCCTCTCCTTACAAGCACAGGAATACCACTTCCCTCAAGAAGCTTCGTTGGTCTTTATATTTGAGGACTCAGGGTGACAATCTTCACCCAAGTGCTGTTGAAGACTCCTCTCTAGCGTCCAAAGAAACCGAATCTGGTACACCCCGCAACTCCTCAAAAGTCAAGGTGTTGCCCGCTGAAAGCGCACCAGTGCTGACGAAAAGGGCTCATCAGAGGCGCCACCACCGTCTTACACGACAATTCGCTAAGGCTTTAGAGCACGTGGACGGATTTCGCTACCAAGAAGATCTTGAGTTCAGGAAGTGCCAAGTGGCTAAGCCGTCACCACAACAAGCATCAGGATCCTCCTCCCAATTGCCAACTAACAAATGGGTTCGTGTCAAACGAAGCCATTCTACTGTCAAGGAGGACATCCAGAAGTGCCGCGTTCTTCTTGCACATGCCTGGATCCTTGTGCAAAAGGCACAAGAGTTATAAAAAGAAGAGGTGGTCAAAGAGCCACCAAGATCTAAGCAGGTTTCGATGTCGAAGACCAAAACAACGCCTACAATTGCACCGAAAATAGCTATGGCACCTCTACCTCATAAGAGACACCAATTGTGTCTCTCACTCAATTCCAGCTCTAAGGCTGCTTCCCAGCCTTCGTCAAATTCAGATCCCTCTCCTTCTACTCCCTCACCTCAGGTGAAGCCCTACGGCAGCATGGATCTCTTCAAGTTCAGAATTCCGCTGGAGGATCGCCTTGGTCCTCTATCTGAAGATCGAAGCAAAGCTCTTGTTAAGGAACACTTGGGTCCGCTGAATGATTCTTGAGCAAATATCTAGACTAGGGGTCATATGCGACCTTCCAACAACCTGATTCTCGTAACCACCTACTTGGTGTTAGACCCTAGAGGAGGGGGGGGGGTGATTAGGGTTTTAAGCTAATCTAATTCAATTTTATATCAATTTAAAACTTATTAACAAATTATTCTTGCAATAGATATATAATGGATAGACAAGCAAGAATGTAAAATACAAGCATAAGATAAGAGTACACAAAGCCAACACAAACATAAGATATGATTACAGAGTTCGATCCCCATGACCTACGTCTCCGCTCCTCAACCTGAGGAGATCTCCACTATCACGACACACCCGGTTTGGAAGCCGGAACTTCTCTACACACTCGGTTATCAAGTTAACCGACAACTTTTACAAAATCTCATAATGTACATACACAAGCTACAACCTCAAGTGTTGGTCCTCACGTATCGACTCCCTCAAGTGCTCGGAATTATCACCTCTCACTAGGCTACCGACGCCACTCCTCTCGGTATCGACTCCGTCCTCACCACACACACTCCTCTCCGTGTACAAGTGTATTACAAGTGATAAGTGCAAATATAATAATGGTTGTTCTCTACAATTGACGAGAACTCAATTAAGCCCACTCTCATTAAATCACACACCACTACCCACCAATATACTATATGAAATATAATCAAGCTCAAACTGAGTGTGTGATAAATGAGTTTAAATGAAATCTAACTCAATAAGAACTAGCAATAAGATTAACAAGAAATAAAT